>MJUU01065390.1:24074-58617 GCA_002080025.1 Modiolus philippinarum | reverse complement strand
GACATGAAGCCTTTAATCGTTAAATACATTTTAAAGTTATGGCAGGCAAAATGAGATCTGCAAATAAATAATAAACTGCATGGAATACAGTCAGACGTCGGTAAACAAGTCGGTTCCTGTGGTAAAAACCGTAGGGAACAGGTAGTGTTGACCCGATATCGTATTGGACATACTAGAACAACACATAGTTTTATCCTCAACAGTGATGATCGACCTGAATGTATTCCATGCAATTGTCCTTATACAATTCAACATGTTTTAATTGAATGTGTAGATGTTGCCGATATCAGGCGTGATTTTTATTCTGCTCATTGTCTTAAAGACCTATTTACAAACGTCGCTGGCGACAAAATCGTTCAATTTTTAAAAGCAATCAATTTATTTAGTAAGATTAAAATGGATCAATTTTAAACAAGTTTCTAATTTCTAATATTGTTATTGTTAAACCAAAAATTACTATTATGTTTTTAACATTTTACACATCTGTTTTACTTGTTTAAAGCTATATGGTTTTATATTAATATTTTATGTATTTATTAAAATTGTTCAATAAACCCAACAGTTCTCGCCACAATATAGCTGAAATATTGCTGAAGTTGGCGTAAAACATCAATCAATCATTAAAAACAACCGATCTACGGGAGATGATACAATTTCAACAACTTCAGGAGAAAAAAAAATGTTATTTCTTTATACTGGGATACGGGAAAGGGACAAGTCTGCACTCTATTTATTTACAAATACACAAAAATTGCAGACATTTTTGGGGGGTCTTTTTGTGTATTGCGTAAAACGTTCAGGTGTATTTTATACATATAATTAATTTCATGTTATGCATATATTGTACATTGAACTTAAAAGTGCGCATATATTCAAAGACTGGACATTGTGTGGACAAACGCACAATTGATCCCCAAATTCCTCAATATGGATATACTATCATACTTTTAAATTTTGACATTTAATTTTTTGCTATTTCCAAATGTTATTCTGACCACCTGTTTATAGTATCCACATCTCGCTATTTCATATGTATTTATTTTATATATATTCATGTGGATACTCCCCTTAACAACGGGGGTATCTAATGTCGGGGTAACAGTAGATGCGTCCACATAAGTATAATACAATATTTACAACATACAAAAATAACACTAGTAAAATGTCTCTCAAGTTCTCGAGTCCACCACTATATATTTATAAAACTATTTTAAAACTCATGTAAAATACATCGCTTAAAATATAGTTAATAACAGAATACATAATAGACAACTCCTGTATAGGCTAGAATTTAAAATCAATCGTATAGCGATATTGAAATGATAACAATACATACTAAAATACTACTGAGGAAATAAAACAGTATATTCTTATCACAAAAATTGTACATTTAGATCATATTGGTTATTTGTTCTCTATCAGTTATTTATGGTCTTCCAAAAGTTTAGATTTTATCTTCACTGAAGAGTAACATGTTATTCAAACAGGCCACACAAAGATGTCAACTATGTTTTGAGGAGTTGGGATCTTACGGAAAAGACGTTACGTAAAAATTCTTTCAAAATTTTATCTAATGCATTTCCTATTTCATCGTTATGAATGTAACCCATATCGCCTAATGAAAATTGAATCTGATTAACAGGGGGGAAATCAATCAAATTAATTGTGGGGTTTTCAAATACATGTGACATTTGATGGGTTAAATCATATCTTATAGAGTCACAAGAACTACATTAAAAAATAATGTGGTATTCTTATGTTTAATTCACGTTTATACTGCATGTCTGACATAACGGGTCTCAACGCAAGTGCATACGATGACGAATGCTGTTTATTAGTAGACAATTTGTTTTAGACGCGATGCCAAAAAGTCATTAAGATTAACGAGATATTTTTGTGTTCCATAAGATATATGAAAGTCCTGATATTGTTCCAAGCTGCTCATTGACGCGATTTTTGCGTAATCTTCATTTTTTTTTAGTTTGACCAAAGAGTTTTGAAAATACTTTCACGTTTAAGTTACCGTTGACGTAATGGTCTAAACCTAAATACTCAAAAAAGGTTTAATGTGGTTAGAGTAAGGACATTGGGTTGTATCCCTACGCACTGCTTCATTAAAAATCACTTTACAGAAACGTATACCCGGCAGAACCTAGCAAAGTAGTTAATTCTTTGGCGGTCAAGAAAGTTGTTAATCGGTTCCCATTCCAGTTCCATTAACAAGGAAGTAATAGTAACATTCAGTTTTGTCCTAACTGTAATTTTTGCAGCTTTATATTGCATAGATTGCAACAAGTTACGTTGTTGCTCGGAGGAGGGTAGCCAGACAGAAGACCGATGGGCAATTGTAGGGCGTAGAATTCCAAAGAGGATTCCCGAATTCAATTCTGTGAAATAAGCCAGGCTTCCCCAGTATTCTAATCATACAATTCAATTTATTATCAATGTTTTTTCTGAGATAGTTGTTTATATGGAAATTTGCCTTTGAACTCCGAGAAAAATACACAACTAAATATTTGTTCTCGTCAGCTTCCTCAATAAAATCTCCTCTAATTCGCCATTTTTATTTTTGTTTGTACGCTATAACAAGTACGTTTGAATTCTTGGAATTAAATTTCAGATTCAAGACTTTTTTACCATGTATTTGTAGAGACTTTGTCTCATGTGCATTTACTCCATATCCTTTCATTCACATTTGTTTGTAAATGGATTCATTTAGATCATATTGGTTATTTGTTCTCTATCAGGTTTTAAACATGGTCTTCCAACCGTTTAGATTTTATCTGCACTGAAGAGACATAAGTTGTCGAAATGCGCATATGCAGAATTAAAATTCACAGTAACTTCGATATTTAGTTATTAGTTAGAGTTTTACATCCAGTCATCAATATTTCATCTATATTAGGACGAGAACAAGTTGATAAATTAAGAAATATATATTGGTAAGAGAAGAAACGACAAAGGATGAAGAGATAAAAGGGACAAAAAGTTTTGATTGCCACTCCCAAAAGGGGTGAAATGGGAAGGGGTAGGAAATTAAGCCTTCTATATGAGTCAAAGTGACTCTGCTCTTTTTAGAAAAAATACCGAAGAGGTCGTTATACTGCATGGAGCGTGGTGTTTCTCCATTCAGTTTGGTTACAGTGATTCGCGGTCAGGCTTCCCGTCCTGATTATGACCAATATCCAGCTATCCACCAACTGGGAACGTGATCAAGAAGTTTTAAAACGTAATAATATTGCATACGTTCTCCAAAGTATCTGTTAGAATTTGTAAATCTTTCGTTTTATTACTTGAGCTATTATAAAATATATTTTAAAACAAGAATGTGTCTCCTAAGACACAGATGCCCCATTCAGCATCCTGCAAATGGAATTGAACACAATTTTTGCTGCATTTTTGTCATTGTTCTGGTGAATGGGTGTACAAAATTTCATGAAGATCCGACTAACCGTCTCCGGGAAATCAGGTTAAACACAAAGGTGGATGGAGACCCTTTAAAGATATAAATTATTGAGAAATATTTCACCATTTGTGTTATTTTACTGATCAAAGTTTTAATTTTATTTAGAATGATTGATTGATTGAATATTGTTTAAAGTCTACTGAGCAATATTTCAGCTATATCAAGACGAGAACAAGTTTGTTAACTAAAGGCTCACATGAGCCTGTATCGCTCACCTGGTGACTGGTTTTATTCATTGTCACGAACAGACCACCCATTCATAACCAAACTTGGTTCCAATTGGCTCAGTAGGTTCAGAGGAGAAGACATTTGAATGCATTTCACATAGGGTCCCTATATTAAACTATGTTCCACGCTGGCGGCCATCTTGGATGAGGTACGAACGTCAAAATCACAAACTTTGAAGGGGACAAGCCAAGGACTATTGTGACCAATTTTGATTGAATTTGGCTTGGTAGTTTCAGAGGAGAAAATCTTTGGATGCATTTTCCATAGGGTCCCTATGTTAAACTATGTTCTCTGCTGGCAGCCACCTTCAATGAGGTTTGAACATAAAAATCACAAACTTTCAAGGGGACCACCTAAAGACTATTATGATCAAGTTTGGTTCCAATTGGCTCAGTAGTTTCAGAGAAGATCTTTGAATACATTTCCAATATGGTCCTATGTTAAACTATGTCCTGTGCTGACGACCATCTTGGATGAGGTACGAACATAAAAATCACAAACTTTAAAGGGGACGAGACAAGGACAATTGTATCCAAGTTTGGTTCCTATTGGCTTATAGTGGTTTCAGGAGAAAAGATCTTTGTATGTATTTCCCATATGGTCCCTATGTTAAACTATGTTCAAAAAATGAAAAAAATACAGTGATTATTAAGTCCCAGATATCTTTGAGAGTAACTTCATGGAAAACTGCAGTTTTCCTCAATCTTTAAAACTTTAGACATCGCATGATACATGAAATTGAAAACAGAATTGGTAGCCGCCGTGCGCGGTCCCGGCTTATGAATAGGCCCGCAGCATCCTCTGAGCTTGGAGTATGGGTCTTCCTAACAGAGGACCCCGAGGGAACCCCGGGATATAGAAATAGGACCTAGTATCTCCGGCTTGCGGGGTGTGACCCCTCCTAAACGGAGGCTGACCCCGTGGGGCCCGGGATATAGAAATAGGACCCATTCCGTGGTTGTGGGGATTAATAAATACACAACCCATCTTTCGGATGGGATGTAAACTCAGGTGCACGTGTTGGAAGAAATGCCACGCTTCCTGCACGTGAAAGAACCTTTGTAGCAAGCTCTTTTTGGGGTGGTCCGTAGGTGATCGGCTACAAGGCTAAATTCCCCGCCCTTGACGATTTCACCTACTTTTCCAGTGGCAGTCTGAATTTCCCGTCCCATGGCCCTTTCCATACCCCAAAGTGATTATTTATTAACAAACTTGTACTCGTCTTGATATAGCTGAAATATTGCTGAGTAGACGTTAAACAACAATCAATCAATCAATCAGAATTGGTAGTGCTAACGAAAAAAGATCCCACACGAGTTGTTACCTACTTATCGAACAATCATTTGTTGGATTCCCCTCTGATCATATATTCAATTTCCAAAAGACCTGGATTAAGATTTCACATTTTTTATATTTCAAGGGAACGAGGGTAATAAAAAATTACGGAACAAAAGTTTCAAGAGCCTAAATCAATAGCTAAAGACATTTCAGATGGAAAGCAGAAGAAAAAACAATATATTTCAAGATCAAAGAATCCTTAAAAAGTAAGTGAGAACCAAACTATCAATCAAAAAACGAACAATCCATGGACAACGGCAACATCGGATACACCAAGAAACAAGAACACCACCTGAGCACGGAACGGAAGGGAAAAATACAGACACACATACAGATGAACAACACGGACCCAATAAAAATTCTTTTTAATAGATGAGCAACACGGAAAAATATAGACACGCATACAGATGAAGAACACGGACCCAATAAAAATTCTTTTGAATAGATGAACAACACGGACCCATTGTAAAGCAACCTCTTATATCAGGGTTCTATCACCATTCGCTCACACAAAGACTCGAAACCCCTTGTAAAAGAAATTTATTGAGAAAGAAAATTAGCAGTTAAATTTCTTTTTTTTTTTTTTGTTTGTTTTGTTTTTGTTTTTTTTTTTTTTTTTGTTAGGCATACACGAAAAAGTGAACTGGTGCAGTGACATCCGATGATGTGGATAAATTGCGGTTGAAAGAGGTATTTAGCCTTGACAAATCCCAAGATCTTAGTTTGGCTACAATTCTTACACCTACACCTGACACTGCTTCGGCGTAATTGAAGACAATAAAAAAATGCATTTAAATTTAAAATTAGGTACGATTCCGTAGAAAACAAAAGGTAGATTCAATTTTCGAACTCATCAGTACATATGTTCTGGGAGGTCTTAACCATGAAAAGGTCAAGTGAAAACAAGTAATTCAATGGCAGTATAAGAAGAACCCGAGGAATATCATTAAGCTGTGCGATGTGTACTTATTGTTGATCCCAGCTGAAGGTCCCTTTGACACAAAGCCCATAGGAAAATTCGGATTAAAAGCAGGAAAATTCGGATTAAATGAATAGGTTTAATGCGTCAAAAAATTATCATCATATCAACCTGCATCAAAACAATGTTTCATATGGCTTGAATTTTAGAAGAATAGTTTCAAACTGACCTTAGTAAGAATAAAATCACTTAAAGAATTCAGAAATCGAATCAGAAGATGAGATCAAACTGTCAACATCATGGACGGTTTTCTAGAGAACAAAGCAGAAAAGATTGAAGGGATAAAAATTAATTAAAAACATGTGACCATATCTGATGACTGATCCACAGAAATTCATTTTCATTCACTGTGCTTGTAAAATACCAAAATTCAAGAAAAATGTATGATTATGTTCAACGTGTAAACATTAAAAAAAGTACTCATAGCTCAAAAGACTTAAGTTCTAGTAATTGAAAAAGAGCCATTTCAGACATTCCATTATAAAATGTATTATTTTTCTAATAATTTCAACCAAAAAAAAAGAGTACAAAATATTTATTTATCAAAATGACAAACATATGGTTTATAATTTTAGTCCAAATCCTGTGTGTTAGACATAGAGATCAGATTGAACAAAACATGGAGGAAATATCTTTATTAATATTTTTTACCATTAATGCCCAATTTGGCCAATGATTTCATGTTTCCTCGACATTAATCATAAGAGTACTGTCTGCACCTGATGACATACATCAGATTTTGTGTTATGAATGTCCCGCAAGTAACTGGTTTTTCTTAGGTTCCGTTTGCCAAACTGCTTGGGCTCCACCTGGTGTTGGATAAGGTAAAACCTGGACTGGGTTGCACAAACGTCAATTAAAGTTAATTGACGTTTAAATTTTAAGTGTAAATTAATTTGGTTGGATTTTGTAAGGATTTAATTTACACTTAAAATTTAAACGTCATTTAACTTTAATTGACGTTTGCGCAACCCATTCCTTGTCTATATGTGATAGTCAGGTCATAAAACGGAAAGTGCGGTCACGAACCATTGAAGACAGAAATGCGTGGAGGAACGCCACGATTCATGAAAAACAAAGATCCCTTCTATAAGTTGTCTCAAACGAGCAGCCACTCTAGGCGGTTAAAAGGTTAAGGGGTGGCCAGCACACGAAAAAGAGGAACAAGCAAGTGTTACCCGATCTTTCCCATTTTCTATTGAAATAAAATTATCTAGATTATTAGCGGCTTCGCTTGCAGAAAAGATTAATTCAGTAATAAATTAGTTATAAATTTGTGTCCATGGAGAAATATTTAAACTCTCTCAGGACGATAACAGTTATTCAATTCCAAAAGTTAAAAGAAGAAAGAAACAAAAGTGGAAGGGATAACGGAGGCAATGAGATTTCAGTGTTACCGGGCAAGGAAAAACCTCAATGGAACAGAACATTTATATGACCCTTTTGTCGATAGTACTGCATGGAGGGTGGCGGTTCTCCACGTAAATTTCTACAATAGCTCGCATCAAGGCTTTCCGTATACTGCTGCTGACTACTCTCATAGACAGAGCATTTCCCGATCCATCAGCCGGAGACGCGCACATCAGCTCTGAGTCCCTAAAAACGGATTCAGGTGCAGGGAGAAATTTTGGAAAACATATAAAACTTAACAAATAAACAATTTAATGGCTTACCATTTTTCTACATCTTAAAGGACAACACCTTAATGTCATCACTGAACCACTGTGAACGCATTGTATGATCTAATAATACATTTAAATTTTTCTATGAGCCAAACAGTCCGTGCCTTACAAACCTCTTCAAATATCAAATCACAGCTTTTTGTTATCTTATGGTATTTGCATACAATGGTGTCAAAGTAATTTCCAAAAAATATGTCGACTATATTTTTTATTCATCAAAAAGAACAATATTTTCTACATTGATAATCTAATAGCCGAAACCGAAGATCGCTCTGGTCATCCACAGTGTCATTAATCCTACATCATTGGACTAAACAATTGTACTCTGTGGACAAAAAAAAATGCATATAAATGACCCAAAGCTGAAGGGTCAAGAAGGTGTAAACATAGCTAGGTGTTTTAATTCTAATACCTTTAAATTCACGTAGGAACAATGGGGTCGAAGTAGATGGTGTTATGTACAAAGTGTTGAGAAAATATTCTTTTATAAAAAAAAAAAGAAAGAATTAGGAGCTTTACCTTTGTGAGCTTCAACAAAAACTAATTTTTGCGCCTGTTCCAAGTCAGGAATATGTTGGTCATCGGCTTCTCCCTGTAACTTGATGTGGTTTGTTTCCATTGATTTATTCACTGTTTTACCTTTTTGGGGCCATTTAGGGCTTGCTCTATGGTGTGAGCTTCATCACTGTGTTGAAGACCGTACGGTGACCGACCCCTAGATGTTTTGTTTGGGGTCGTTTTAACCTGGATATGGGATGTTGTCTCCTTGACATTTACCCCATTTCCTTTCTTTTTCATATAGTTATGGCCTACACCAAAGAGAGCAACCTACAAAGTTTAACCATACAAGTGTATCAGATATTGTAGAAATTATTGAATGGATGAGTTTTCATACATAACCTTCTCTAATAACGCAAGAAAATGAACGTAAATGTTATTAGCTCAATATAAATTTTTATATATAGTTATTGCATTAAATTACTATATGTTCTAAAGATAGAAGCGGCTCCTGAATCAGTTTTTAGGGACTCCGGCTACGGGGCTTTCGGGTGCGTCCGAAGGTGGATATGGGAATGTCCCGTCTACGCGAGGTAGTCAGGTCATAATACGACCGCGAACCATTGTAGCAAAACTGTGTGGAGAAACGCCACGCACCATGCAGTATAAAGAGTTCTTCTATTAGCAGATTCACTTGGAATCATATAGAAGGCTACATTTGATATCCCTACCCATTTCTCCCTTTTTTCAGTGGCAATCAAAACTTGTTGCCAAGATTGTCCCTTCCACCTTAGTTTCTCTCTTCTTTCACTAATTTTCTTTTTAAGTTAATTGAGTAACTTACTTCTGCCATGTCTTTGGACTTCGATTTTTGTAGTCATCGCTTCCCTTGTTCCTTCGGTATTCTACTGCCGTTGTTTTACTCTTGTCCTGATATCGCTGAATTATTGCTCACTGGACGTAAAACTTTAAATAATTAATCATAAAAATAGAAAATTAAGATTTCGACTTAATAACACTTTTTGTTTGAATTATGCTATCTTGAATTTTAGACGTTTTTGCCTGTATGATGACTTATATTAAGAAAATGAATTAATGTGGAACCTGAAGAGATAGACCTGTTAATATATGAAAATCATGATAATGTGAAACCATGCTTTATTTCTGTAATATATAAGTTGCTACGGTTACTTGGTTTCCATAGTAAAAACATAAGTCAAATAGCAGTCAAAATTCTTCAAATTGTTAGTTGTAAAGTAAATCTTTTCATAAGAGTTTCTTGTTATCAGTCAAACATGTCAAATTTAGACTCCAAAGAAAATGCTCAACCAAAAATTAGAAGTTGCATTTATAAGAGTATATCATAGAATATTTTCCGGTTTTAATCAATTTCACAAGTTTTGTATTTTCTTATTTTGATTTATGTCTCAGCAGTGAATTATGGTTTCTGTATGAATGTTGAAATTAAAACACTTCTGCTTAATACCCAGAAATGGATGTTATGTTATGGTTGACATTTTTCTTAAAATGACCAATATATAGAAAATGACCAATAGGATACGTTTATTTTTTAATGTGTAAATATCTGTCAGTAATGATATAATTCAAATAAATCGATGACCTTAAAAGATATCCCAATTTAATCTCATATTTTAACTTGAGTAATTGCTGAAAAACTTTTTTTTCAAATTTTTTTAGTTGATACAATAATATGTACACCATATATCTAAAATACATGACTGAATATATAATAAAATTTTGATCGACAACTAGTACATGTAAGAAGATACAAGCGTGAATACTTATAAGAATACGAGGCATTCATTTGCAGTACAGTTCTTTTTTTATATGGAATTGTAATTTTAGACAAAGGTGCATACTATGTAAAACATTTCATTCTAAATTCTTTTTATTTATTTTCTTCGTTCTCATGAGTGTATTTAACAAGAGAATTTAACAAAAAATGACATATTAAGGGCAAAACTAAAAGCAACGGTTAACAATTGTTTACAAAAATTGGGTCATGGGTAGATACTAATAAACTTTTATTCCTACAATTATTAGTTATTCTACTGTCTTTTTTATAAGAATAACCACATGCGAAAACATTAACAAAAAGACATTTCAAGAGCGTTTTTAACAGACTTTACAAATACGAGCCCATATGTTATCAATTTTACACAGTCACACTTCTCATATATGCCTTGTTAGTGAGTTATTTTGAAAAAAAACTGCTGTCTGACAACTATGGTGTATTATTCTGTTTTACATTTAATCATATGACGACAAACCCAAAGTGATAACAATTACTGACATGGAACTTCAGTTTATCGCGATCAGGTCTAGGGGAGCTGTAAAAAGTTGTCGACAGCTTTATACTAAAATGGTTGTGCATAGTTCTGTTAACTGTAATATTATAAATATGAAGGCATATCAAAGATAGAATTATATACTACTCAACAAAAGAAACGACACACAGATTTTATCAACAATGATATTTTACTTTCTGGCAGAAAACCATAACTTGTAGACAGGATGTATTCTCTTTGCTCGTAAGAATTAGCATTTAAGCCAAAATGTCTCGTACAATTTCTGAACCATCCCTGGTCACTGTCAATGTCATTATCCGGAATTTCTGTTTGCAGACGTTAATATTGAGTATGTCAACATTTCCGACCATGATTTCCTCAGGGATATTTTCCTTTTTCGACTACCGTTTACCGTTTACTGGATTTGGCTTCCTATTTCGATATTTTTGGTAATGAGTACTTCTTTGTTTACAATTTTTTTGATTATGGCTTTCCATATTATTTGATTTTAATGCTGCTGATGAGAGGTTACTCCTTGAAACACGTGTACAGCATAACGAAATTAACTGTTCATTTTTGCAACTTTGGTATTTTTGTATTTTTTTTTTTCATAAGTGTCAAACGCTTGTCACGCGATCTTGACGTTGTGACGTCTCACTGGACCTGCTGCCACGTGATTCCTCATTTGCTGAGCAAGTTTGCTTTAGTTGTCCCCCGCCTTTCCGTCATTCCGTCATTCCGGATGTCGTTTCCGGTTGATAACTTGAGTATCCCTTGCCCGATTGAAACAAAACTTATACAGATGGAAGGAATAGGGAAGGGCAAGAACCCTATTGATTTTGGGGTCAGTAGGTCAAAGGTCAAGGTCACAATTTCTAAAAATAGAATTTATTGCACCAAAATTTGGTCCGTGTGGGAAATTTTTATTTTTTATCCGATTTCGATTGGATTTTTTCCATTAGATTCCTCTCAATGAATGCTTTCATACATATACCAACAGATTTCTGGTATCTCTTACCGTTTTCAAGATAATTGGGGTCAAAGGTGTTGGGGGGACGGGGTGTGGGGGTTTCCGGATGATGTTTCCGGATGATAACTTGAGTATCCCTTGCCCGATTGAAACAAAACTTATACAGATGGAAGGAATAGGGAAGGGCAAGAACCCTATTGATTTTGGGGTCAGTAGGTCAAAGGTCAAGGTCACAATTTCTAAGAATAGAATTTATTGCACCAAAATTTGGTCCGTGTGGGAATTTTTTATTTTTTATCCGATTTCGATGGGATTTTTTCCAGTAGATTCCTCTCAATGAATGCTTTCATATGTATGCCAACAGATTTCTGGTATCTCTTACCGTTTTCAAGATAATTTGGGTCAAAGGTGTTGGGGGGGGGGTGGGGGGCCAAATTTTTTTTTTTATTTTTCATCGGATTTTGATGGGGTTTTTTGCAAATGCTTCCTCGTGAAAAGTGTAATAAAACTCTCCCCAAACATTTTTTTTCATCTTGTACCGTTTTTCAGGTTAAAGGAACATACAACTCTAAGGCGGGGGACCTTGAGCACTGCTCTATTTTTTAATCTGTGGTCTTTAGTTTGTTCTTCTTTTCACATACAAATGAATTGCGAGGTCAAAAATAAAGATCAACGGTCTTGCCGCGCTAAGTCTATTGGATTGAACGGGGTATCGAAATTAGACATTGTTTTCCACTTTTTAAGATGGCAAGTTGTAACATGATGAAGTGTCCTAATTATTGAAATCAGACAATTTATATTACCCTTCAATTAACGGCGAACTCGATCATCGGGAGAAAAACTACCATACCGGATTTTCGTTTCGGAATTGATTTAAAAATGGAATGAACAAAAGCGTTTTGGTGTTGCGCAATACAATAATATTGACAAAATTAACTTTGTATCGTTTCTTTTGTTTAGTAGTATATAAATGCAGATTCTAATACAGAAAACATCACTTAAAAGAAGCAATGAAGGGATATGGAGTAAATGTACATGAGACAAAGTCTCTACGTATACATGGTAAAACAAAGCAATGGAACAACGCTTTTATTGTTGTTCTTCATTTTGATGTCACCATGAGGCCTTCAACAATGAGCTTTGCTCATACCTCATAGTATGTTCAAGAGGGCCCCTAGCACCAAGAATTCATTGATACAGAAGTCACTCTTCCTACTTGGGAAGATACATGTTTTCCCATCTCTTGAAAGCAAGATAATACTCATGACAATAATGGAACAATCCGAAGCATGACTTAGTGCTGAGAGAAATATTTCAGTCGTTACATTTATAGCTTGCCTCATGACCTGCACTTTTTTGGTAATACCTTGGTCTCTATTACTTCTTTCTGTGTTATTGCATGCTTTACATGTACAATGTTTCTTTTCTTTTCATGGCCTTGTATTTTCATTGGAAAGTGTGGACCTGATAAGCATTCGCTTTTTTGCGGCGCTTTAACTGGCTTGCCAACCCTAAAACATTTTCAGTTGAATTGTTTGCAATTTGTTCAGTTAAAAGTTTCACTTGGAATGTTATGTGTGCTATGTTAGCGTTGGGATTGTCAGACTTGAAGAGAATGTATGCATTTAGCACTGTAACAGCCAAAGCATGACATATAACCTTTTCCCCGCCATTTGAACGATTTAACAATGGAGTCTAAATATATATCATCTTATCCGATCTGTCACCCCATCCAAGTACATGTTATAGATTATACAGTAATCTCTACGACTTAAGACTGGCAGATTGGATTCATGTAAAGCAGATAACATGTAAACCGACTTGCCATTCTTTCTTTGAATATAAGACATTCAAGGGATCAGTGGTTCATCCCTGAAATTTTACCTCGATTGGTTAACTTTTCATCTCCTACCTCTCGTGGAATAACATACCGGTTCAAAAGGACAGTTCCATTGACAATTAAACCAAGTTCGTTTCGTCCGAAAAGAATTGTGGCTATGTATGATGATTATCAGATATGGCTATAATCTTTAAGGAAAATACCTCCTTAAGAGGACTATGGCCAAGTCATAGGTTGCTCTAAATCTACTTAAACCTTCACTTGTTTTTCGAGTATACAACTTGAATTTAGATACGTAACCATTGGAAGGGCCTGACAACATATATGATGTCATATCATACTTAACGGGCCTGTTAGGCTTGTACACTTAAAGAGAGAGATTACCACGCCACAGAATCTTACCCTTGTTATACAAAAATAAATTTTATTTAATTTGGTACAAAATGAGAAGCGCCAGTTATTAACTTTCCTGTACGGTGAGCAACATTTGTACAAATTACGTTCTTGTTGTACACAAGGTATATATGATTGATTGGCAGCTACGGAAACGGTCTCGAAACATTGTAGCACAAAATTGAGTAACGAAACTGTCTACCGTGCTCAAATATTCAACAATGTCGGATTGCGAGACGAGGCCTATCGCAGATATCGGGCTAAGTAGCGTTTCAACTTAGCAGCTTCGGTGTCCACCAATTAAGGAAATCTAGAATATCGACCAAGAGTTGGAGTTTTATTGAAAACTGACTTGTACAGAGATTTGTTACAGGGATCATTTCTTCAAAATCATAACTGCCGTGCGCGGTCCCGGCTTATGAATAGGCCCGCAGCATCCTCTGAGCTTGGAGTATGAGTCTTCCTAACAGAGGACCCCGATGCAACCCCGGGATATAGAAATAGGACCTAGTATCCCGGCTTGCGGGGTGTGACCCTCCTAAACGGAGGCTGACCCCGAGGGTCCCGGGATATAGAAATAGGACCCATTCCGTGGTTGTGCGCGATTAATAAATACACAACCCATCTTTCGGATGGGATGTAAACTCAGGTCCACATGTTGGAAAAAATGCCACGTTTTCTGCACGTTAAAGAACCCTTGTAGCAAGCTCTTTTGGGGGTGGTCCGTAGGTGATCGGCTACAAGGCTAAATTCCCCGCCCTTGACGATTTCACCCTACTTTTCCAGTGGCAGTCAGAATTTCCCGTCCCATGGCCCTTTCCATACCCCAAAGTGATTATTTATTAACAAACTTGTTCTCGTCTTGATATAGCTGAAATATTGCTGAGTAGACGTTAAACAATATTCAATCAATCAAACTCATAAACAAACAAATTAAAATATTGTGTTTCAGATGTCTTTTTCATGTATGTCTAGCTTCCTTATTGTCCTACCATGATTTCATGTAAACTTTGGTGTCCCATAAAGAATATTCCTTGTAAAATTCTAGTTTTCGGAATCAAAAACTGTATACCAACTTATTTTCGCGGATACTTTATTTCGTGTTTTCTCGCCCCCGCTCAACTTCGCGGCGATTTATTTTTGGCGATATTTTCATCATTTTCACTATTTTGTAATGTTAAACCCTAAACTTCTTATACATTTTCAGTGTCTGCAAACATTTTGTAATGTATTGGCAAATGTCCACCTTTTTCTGAATTCAATATGGAAGCATTCAAAATGATGAATAAGACGTCAAAAGATATGGATGAAAGTAGCAAATATAGATACTGTCACTGTTTGATGGCTAGAGAAGTATCACGCACCGTGGATTTTTAAGTTGGTTTTGACTACAGGTTAGCAAATAATAATAACTCATCAGCTACAAAACCAAACAAATATTTTACCATGATATTCTAGCCGACTTAGTGAGAGTTGCCATACGTGGAGCACAGAACATGCTTACCTTTCCGAACCACTTGAAGATACTGAGAGTTTTTATTAATTTTTTTTGTTTTCACTTTTGATTATGGGTGTTTGTAAGGTTTTTCAATTTGTAATTGATCCATTTTGCGTTGTCGTTGTATATCCGGACGTTGAAATCCTTGACCTCTGCAGTCGGTACGGTCAGTAAAAACCGCGGCTCGTGTATGTAACATGTAACATGGCGATCAAAACTCGTTGGCCTAAGACTTCCACCTTAATTCCTTTCATGTTATTAAAGTTTTGAATTGATTCACTTATTCTCGTCCAGAGATAGCAGATATATTTCTATCTATACTTAAAACTGAATCGGTTATGTGCAATCAAATGTTTTATTTAAATGCAAAATTTATAAAACATCATCATAAATAATATGCAAAAGCATTATATCTAGATCGGTTGAAAACCAAAAATAAGATACTGTCACAATGTGACCATAAAACTTTTTTTTAAAATATAAAATGTAGATCTAAAAATATCTTAGACGATACACACTCATTAGCTGAATATCAAACCCTTCCAAAAAAGCAACAATTAATGAACAAAATTGTTAAAAGACACATATACCATTTAAAAACTATAGTACAAGTGCAAATCTATCGACTCCATTATTTACACATTTAAGGATAATTGAATGAAAACATTATTATTTTAATAAGTTATTAATAAATTTTCCAATTTGTGATTATTCTTTAGTCTATATAATAACTTGTAAATTCGGATGGATTCATAGGGGAGATTAAAAAAAAATTTTACTTATTTGCGCTGTTGTTTTGAACAAAGAGACTGAAACATAAATGTAATTCGCTTTACTGCATGACTAGTAAAAAAAAACAGGAACTTAAAAAATAGAATTTATAACACATAGTTCTTGACATTACATAATCATATCTCACTCGATATCAATTGTGTATTCATGTAGTTTCTGGCTTCTTTGGTATAATTATGTATAAAATGCTGTTTGAGGAATTACCGGCTGTATCCACTACAGAAAAACAACTTTCCAGCCCTTTTCGGTGACTAGTCCGTTTCCGTCTGCATTTTCCATTTTCCTCTTCATTACACAATGCGTTCCCATGATGCTGAAATCGATAGCATAGCAGCAATGAACATTCTTGCAGATTGCAATGCAGTGGACTACACTCTTGGCAGGAACTGTTTCAATCATAGCTCCTTTGTAGCGGCGATCAGTAAATCCTTGGTGAGCCGATACAGCTGAAGCTGAAAAAGTACGCATAATACGTTATCCCTCGAAAGACAATACTGAACTTATATTTGCATGCCACAAAATTGGCAACCAAGAAACAAGTACACCACTCAAGCACGGGACAAAAAAGAGAAATACAGATGAACAACACGGACCCAATAAAAACCATGGGCGAGATCAGGTGTACCGGTAGAGTTAGCATCTCCTGCTTCTTATAAGACACCCGCCGTGTTGAACATGTCAAATCCGGTATAGGAAACAACAATTAAGCTTTAGAGGGAAAGATCTGTTGTCATCTGGGAAACAGATATCCCATAGCGGTCTACAAGATGGTGATGTAAAACCTCTGGAGAAATGACATCAAGTTTTGGGTAAGATAACCTTGTTGAAGTAGCCTATTTGTGAGCAACCGGGCTCTATCAAGGAAGTCACTCTATCGAACACAGGCTCTTGAATAGCGAATGAGCTGGGAGATGTAAACTCCATAAACATATAGGTGCATGGCTCTAACTGTATCAGGTTACCTCTGCTAATTCGTTATCTTTATTAATTATTGACAACGCAATTTGTATGTACCCTGTTGTTCTTTTAATTTGAGATGGTATAGAATCTGCCGAATCGACGAAACTGTCTCCTTCCTGTGCGGCAGAGGTGATAATCTGATATAGGAAGAGCTGGGTATCTATGTTTCGTTGTTCCTTTGCTTGTTTTTTTACCATGTATTTGTAGAGACTTTGTCTCATGTGTATTTTCTTAATATCCTTTTATTCACCAATTATGTTTATTTTTCAATCAATAAATAAAAAGCTGATAATAAAATAACAAAATGCTTACAGTAACCGAATGGTAAATAGGGCTATGTCCTGTTTTTTTTTTTTTTTTTTTTTTTTTTTTTTGAGGGGGGAGGGAGGTGGGGTTGGCGTTAGTCAGGCAATAATACGGAAACCTTTGCTGCGAATCATTGTAGCCAAACCCTGTGGCGAAACTCCACGCTCTATGGAAGCGGACTCGGTGGAGGTCCTATAAACGACTAAATTTCCCGACCCTACCTATTTCACCCC
This sequence comes from Modiolus philippinarum, assembly GCA_002080025.1. Classification (NCBI taxonomy): domain Eukaryota; kingdom Metazoa; phylum Mollusca; class Bivalvia; order Mytilida; family Modiolidae; genus Modiolus; species Modiolus philippinarum. The sequence continues at coordinate 41,125 of MJUU01065390.1, read as the reverse complement.
TTTTCCAGTGGCAATCAAAACTCGTTGCCCCATTTGTTCCTACCATCCTTAATCCTTTCTTCTTTGACTTATATAACTTTAATTGATCAAGTTGTTCTTCTCATGATATAAGCAATAAAGGGATATGGAGTAAATGCACATGAGACAAAGTCTCTACCAATACATGGTAAAAAGTCACTATGAGGCCTTCAACAATGAGCTTTGACCATACCTCATAGTAAGTTCAAGACGGTCCCTAGCACCGGTTTGAGCGGAATTCTGAAATATTGCTCATTGGATATTAAACTCTAACTGATCAATCAATCAGCGTTAAACTCTTAACTCTTTGCTAGCTAATACAGACTGTTCACTTTTGGCGATTATTGATTAAAGAATCTCGCTCAGTATTTCTGGATAGGACTACCACAGTTGTCTAGATGTTTCAGAGTTAGCAATTGCTAAACCGAACATGAAAATAAATCATTCATAAATAACAAATGTACTTTTTCATTATTAAAATAAATTTTAAATATTATAATGTTACCTTTCACGATAGTTGAAAGTTGGCCATAAACCTCTAATTCACATATAGTCAAGGCTCCTCTGGGTTTTCTGTGTTGTAATCTGACAATTTGTCCCATTGTATTTTTTGGACAAATGATTGTAGTGTTTGTAATTGGAGTTGGAACATAGTATCGAAACGTCACCATTCCATGGTCAACAGTGTCAAAAGTTAACACATGAAAAAGTCTGACAGGAGTAATGACCTCCACATCAAAGTCTTGAAATCTAAACTCTGAAATATATATATTGAATAGGTATTTGCAAATTAAAGCCTTATTTTTAGGAACGTAATATCAACGATCTAAAAGATTAGACTCAAAGCTTAGGAACAGCTAGTTGTAATTTGCAGAAGTATGTCTTGCAACGGGAGACAATACACACAACGAAAGAGTAATACATACATTATCCATTACAATATCAAAGACGATAAGTAAAATATATGTGAATTTTGTTTGTTCATGCATTTACTATTGTCAAGGTGTAAATGATGAGCATTATTTCAAAAAGTTTTATTGATCTCTGGCAACAAAGCTGCTGGGCGTGTCCCCGGGAGGTGTAAAGGGAAATGTCCTGTCTATGCGAGGTAGTAAGGTCATAATACGGAAAGCCTCTCCACGAACCATGGCTGCAAAACTATGGAGAAACGCCACGCTCAATGCAGTATAAAAACCCTTTCTTTAATATTCTAAGGAGAACAGACTCACTAGGAGTCGTATAGAAGGTTAAATTTCATGCCCCTACTCATTTCCCCCTTTACTAGTAGCAATCAAAACTCGAAATGATAATAAAAATTTGTCGGTGTAATAAACGTTTCAGTTTAGATTACCTATGTCTTGGTTCTGTTTGCTATAATAAAAGAAATATTTTTATTCGTACGGTTATAGATTATCATCATTTAAATCTAAAAAAATGAAATGTGAGTTTATGCTGCTTTGAAATTATTTTGTTTTAACTCCGTTTTCAATTAATATTTTTCTTTTCAAATGGTTTATTCAAATTTCAATATTCAATCACCTCTTTGAATATTTTATAAGCTTAAATATACCATGAATAAAATACATTTTCCCGGTTTCTGTTTTTGTTTTCAGCGGCTACACCCACAGATTTCGTGCTCGTCCCGGCTCGTCCGTGGAAAAAGGGGGATTTACTATTTATGTTATCAGTCATTATATGGAAGCCTGGCCACAAACCGTTGTAGGTAAACCGCCACTCTCCATTCAGTTTAGGACTTCTTCTATATTTCTCTAAAAGGAGCAGACTCATTTGGGTTCCGCGGGCGAATAGAAAGCTAAAATTCCTGACCCTACCCATTTATCCCTTCTTCAATTGTCAATAAAGTAAGTGAGAACAATATCGTCACTCAAACAACGCACAATTCAGGGACAACGGCAACATCGGAAACACTAAGAAATAAAGACACCACATGAGTACGGGACAGAAAAGAAAAAACTTATTCTGACCGTCTGATTATTGTGCCAACATCTCATGATTTTATTATGCCAAGTTTTCTTACTATTGCCTCGATGAGTGCCCTGTGGTTGTTTAAATGTTGTGTTTGTTTTCTATAAGTCTTATTGTCGGGCAACGGATGACAGCAATTATAAGAACACTTTGCCAGTTCATTTTATGTTTGTTGACAATCCCGCATCAATGAGTCATAAGATATTGATGTAGCGTTGCTCGACATCTAGCAATGAATTCCGCTTAAACCGGTGCTAGGGGCCGTCTTGAACTTACTATGAGGTTTGAGCATAGCTCATTGTTGAAGGCCTCATGGTGACTTCAAGATGAAGAACAACAATAAAAGCGTTGTTCCATTGCTTGTTTTTTGCTATTGTATTTGTAAGGACTTTGTCTCATTTGCATTTACTCCATATGCCTCCATTGCTCAGATGAACAACACAGACCAAATAAAAACTACGGGTGATATCAGGTGCACCGGTAGAGTAAGCATCTCCATCTTCTTATAAGACACCCGCAGTGTTGAAAATGTTAACTCTGGTAGTAGAGTCAAATACGTTAGAAGAAAAACAAACTTGAGTGGTAAAGGGAAAGATCTTTTGTCATATGGGAAACAGATATCCAAAAGCTATCCACAAGATTGTGACCATAAAACTTCTGTGGTGATCAATTTCAGTTATTGGTAGCAAACGCTTGCTTAAGTAGTGTATTTGTAAGAAACCGAACTCTAGCAAGGAAGTCACTTAATCGACCAGAAGCCCTTGAGTAGCGAATGTTTTTTGAGATGTTAACTCCATATGCTGGCGCTTTCGGAATGTTGCTGCAAAGAAAATGAAAGTTGACTATTGAAAAAATTAAGTCATACAGCCTAATCTGTATTTCAAGATGACGGTAAAGGAACGAGGCCGATACGGAAGTATCTGTAGTATCGTTTATTTCGAGCTCTTTTTGATAGATAATATGAAAAAAAATCACCAAAGCAAGAGTTGTTTAGTGATAGAATATCTAATATATAACGGAAGCTGATATTAAATGACTTGGGTAGTTTTTTAGCTTTATTTTGAAGAAGCCCTTCAGTGAATTCAAACTCATAAGAGTGGAGAAAGGGGTCGGCTAAAAGAGATGCACAGTTTATGCCTATTGGAATTCCGTTGGTTTGTTGAAAAACATGTCCTCCAAACCAATTTCTTCCATCTGCATTTCTTTCTTCTTATGGAATCTTTGAATTTATTTAATTCTTACACAGTGGACGTAAAACTCTAATTATACCCCCACGCAACGATGTTTCGGAGGGTATAATGTTTTTGAACTGTCCGTCCGTCCGTTTGTCTGTCCGTCAGTCCGTCTGTCCGTTCGTCCATCAGTCCTTTTCTTGTCACTGCAACTTCTCTAACCTCTTGACGGATTGCTTTCATATTTAGTAGGATTGTTGGTCATGATGTGTAGAAGTGCATACTATGCCACCATATTGGATAACTTTTGTAGGAGTTATGGACTTGGACTATTTTAAGTTAAAATACCAAAGTATCATCTTGTCACTGCATCTCCTCTGAAACCACTTAATGGATTGCTTTCATATTTGGAAGGATTGTTAGTCATGATGTGTAGATGTACATTTTCTACTGCCTAATTGATCGGATTATTTTTATTAACAAGAAAGATACTTCACATGTGTGAATGGTCAACGACCGTTTACTGATAAACCGAATTCTAACTTTTCACCGATGCCGTGTTATCTTGAAATGATTGAAAACTGGTTGCCGATATTAGCTTGGCTGAGCAGGGGAATTTACATCTCTTTATTTTGAAATGAAAAAAGGGATATAAATGTAAGCCATGGATAATATAATTCATTCACGACACCTTTTCTTAATATCAAAAAGTAAATACCTGATACAATTTATTACATTTGCTCATTATGGTTGGCAGACCTGATTGACTCTGGTTGACATTTTTTGACGCAATGTCATATCCGGAATTTTTCTAGAATTGAGCAGAATTTGAAAAGTAATAATAAAAGTCAAGTGTAGATTATTTCATGGTAGCTATCAACCTTTTTCAGCCATCGTTCATTAGCCCAAGGAGCCGCCAAGGGCAAATGTCGGATGACGGACCAGAACAAAAGTAGCAATACTTTACAAGTATTATTCATGCCTTGTTTTGGTTTAAATCAATTTTGTGGTTCTCAAGAAGTAGAAAGAAAAGTCCAATTTCAAACTAATTGCACAGCTGGTTGCCATGTTGCATGACGGATCGGCACCAAAGCAACAACATTTGGTCAGCCCCTCACAAGTTTCGTTCATGCCATGCAAGATTCATATAAATAACACGGATGAACTGATTATACTTCCCCGTTTATACAATCATATCAATTGTTACCACTGGGTCGATGGAATGTTAGCCTCCGAAGGTATTCACCAGCCCAGTAGTCAGTAGATCGGTGCTGACCTGAAAGCCGAATTTATTTGGAAATTTTCAATATATAATTTTCTGTAAATTTTGTTAAACACTCAGGAGTATCTACCTAATGCAAAGCTCCGTCCTTAGCTGGTTTTGACTTTCCATTTAATTTTGGTTATTTTTTAAACATCTTTGAGTTTATTGTCTTCCAAATGTTTAGATTTTATCTGCACTGAAGAGACATCAGTTGTCGAAATGCAGAAAATAAATTAGAGTAAAGTAAGTTCGGTATTAAGTTATTATGCATTAGGACTTTTTAAAGATGTTGTATGAGAAAAGACATTTTCCTTGCATTGACCAGAAAGTATAATCAGTTCATCTGTGATATTTATATTTACATATATTTGCTGTTGTCAAAATCAACGATGGGGACTATTTTAAGGTAACTCACCACAGCAGTCTGTTCTGCCATAAACATAAATAGTATACATTTCGTAGATTACTCCTAAGTCCACCATCCACCATTGCTTTGCCTTGAAAGTATTTGCTGTGTGTGCACAAAATCTACTAACACTAGCAATCTGTCGCTTATCTCCGTCAGTTGCACGTTCGGATTTATGAACAGGTGTCAGTGTAGTCGACTGTTTTGTACTTTTTCTAAGTGCAACATTGGAAGTCATGGCTACAGATCCTGTTTTATGAAAACATACATAATTATATTAATAAAATAATAGATACGTATATATATTGAGAATTAACCAGAGTTATAGACTTCGAAATGGATAGCGATAAGGACTGACACATGGGTAATGCCCAAGAATGCGTCAGTCCTTTCCGATATACGTGGGACAGTTTATATCGTGATGAATCTCTCTCTACATGAGTAATATTCTGTTGAAGACCATTGAAAATGTCTTTAACTATTATTTGTTAAATATCAACATCAGCTGCATAAATGTTTCAGCTTCGATAAATTCAATGTTACTTCAGTTACATTTAAGGTAGTCCAATCCTAATAAAGATATCAGACATAATTTGTGTCTTTTAAGATATTTTGAAGGTCTATATGTATTCCAAAAATAAAATAAAGTGATATGTCCCCGATCATCTTTCCTGTTATCTGGCGTTGAAAATCAGGCCAAATTCAGTATTTTTCAGCAATATTTACAAAGAATATATAGGGAACTGTGAGAACGCTTATTGTTTATCTTTCATATAAAATAAATATCAGATTTTTTTTTATTTTTGATATTTCAGAGATATAATCTTAAGCTATCTGTTACGCTGAAAAAATCTACATGTCACCGTTCGAAAAAGAGAGTTATTTTAAATAGTCTACGAAATAGACAATATTTACGGGAAAAGGGAGCTAATTCTCGGGGAAGTGTATGTCAATCTATTATGAGGTAACTTATAGGCCAATAAAGGAATATTCCGGCTTGAAAACCAAGTCAATTCCTCATCCGACTGGTGGTACACAAATGCGCCAATCGAATGCGCCGTGTATTAGTGTCGATCGACCTTAACACTTGTTATTTCGAGCGCGAAAAAAAAACAACTAAATGGTGAATACAATTTAAAAACATACTTTCAATTGACCTAAATGGACCGGTCATTATCGAATATAGACTAAATAGACTAACTGAATCAGTTTTCAGGGGCACCGGCTAGAACATCGGGGCGCGTCTTTAGTTGGTTGATAGGGGAATGAATTGTCTATGCGGGGTATTCAGATAATAATACAGAAAGCCTGGCCGCGAAATATTGTAGTCAAACGCTACGCTCTCTGCAGTATAAAGACCCCTTCAATATTATTCTAAAGAGAGCGGGGTCACTGGAACGTGCGCGGTTTTGGTTGATCAATACGCCCGCCGCATCCTCTGAGCTTGGAGTATGAGTCGTCCTAACAGAGACGACACGATCCTGGTGGGCGCGAACCTGTATTCAGGCTCCCACTGCGGCCATAAATATCCGTTGGGCTTATAATACAGGGTCTAAAACTGGAAATAGTCAAAGACAGAGCAGATGTGAGAAGTCTAATTCATCTATTAGCACGTCTAATAGATATGAAAGTCTGTCTTCAGGCGAAGACGCAGGTAAATCTAGAACTCCCCGTCCACGCCCCCAAAACGTATAGGAATACTGACATTTGGGAATTTTTCCAAGATCAGATGGATACAGAAACAGAATATAACATCGAAAATGAACGACCACACAGTAGGTCTTCGTCTGTAAGTGGTCCATCGTCTCGTCATGCATCGGTTTCCCGGAAGGAAAATATCTCACCATTAAGACAAAAAAGAATAATATAATTCAATTGATTTCCCGAGTTTTTAAGATAAATTTCATTGAAATTGATTAATTTAAGCTTTTACTCCTGCGGCATTTTGTCTTCTAGAAACCAACCTGAAGAAAAGTGATACATTAAATGTAAAGAACTACTCTCTCTACAGCACTTATGTAGCTGAGAATGAACGAGCTGCTGGTGGCTCAACCATTATTGTGAACAACAATATTGTCCACAGTACAACAATATTGTCCACAGTACTGTTGATCTAAATACCGATCTTCAGGCTTTCGCAGTGAGCATTTCTTTAGATAAAACGATCACATCATGTTCTGTATATTAACCACTAAATTTTAACCCCAGTCTGAGTCATCTGTCCGCCCCATTTATAATAATGGTCGATTTCAATGCTCACAATTCACTGTTGGGTAGTTCTCTGTTGAACGAAAAGGCTAAAGAGATGGAAGACATAATGTCGCAGGAAATTGTATGTATTTTAATGACGGTTCAAACACTTATTTACATCCTAGAAATGGGGTATACTCAGCTATAGACCTAACTATAACTGACCCATCTCTACTTTTGAACTTCTCTTGGAAAGTACACGATGACTTATGAAGTAGTGATCACTTTACCATAATTCTTCAACATCTGTATTCTAGTGGAATGGCCACAGCGCTTTCAGTCTGATCAAGCTGATTGGACACTCTATGAAAATTTATGTAAAGAAGAATTAAAATCGGAATTTTTGAAGATGTTCCTAATCCCTTGAGTCTTCTCAGTGAAAAAATACTTTTCATTGCAGATCAATCTATACCGAAAACCTCGGCAAACCCAAAACGGACTGGGTAACCTTGGTTTGAGGATGACTGTGATTATGCTCTGAAAATCGTAAAACGACAGATCAACTTTTCAATAAACATCCAACAACGGACTATCTTGGCAATTTTCGCGTTTTTCCCGCAAAAGCTCGAAGAAGTTGTGTCTATCTTTTTGGACATAGAAACAGCATACAAATAACATGGAAATATGGAATTTTAAAATATCTTTTTGATATGGAGTTTAGAGGAAGGTTGCCTAATATAACAGAGAATTTTCCCAGGGACCGTGAATTAACGTCAGAGTCAATTCAACATTTTCAGACTCATTTGAACAAGAGATGGTTGTTCCGCAAGGAAGTATCCTTTCTGTTACATTATTCACTTTAAAAATAAATTTTTTGGCTCAGATCCTGAAAGATAACATTGACGGATCTCTTTATGTGGATGATTTCCATATTTGCTATCGTCGTAAAACATGAACAACATAGAACGGCAATTGCAACTATGTCTAAATGTCTTAACAGAATCGAAAAATGGGCTATTGAAAATTGTTACAAATTTTCAAGCTCTAAAATAGTTGGGATGCATTTCTGTTGTAAGCGGAAAATGCACCCAGACCCAGAGCTTAAACTATACAATAACCCTATAACTATTGTAAAAGGGGCCAAGTTACTTGGTTTAAACTTTGACAGTAAACTTTCCTTTATTCCCCATATCAAAATGCGAAAAAATAAATGCCTCAAGGCATTTGATATTTTAAAAGTTGTGTCGAATACCGACTGGGATGCGGATATCACTGTTTTATTAAATTTATACCGATCATTGATTCGATCAAAATTAGATAATGGGGATGTTTTATTTACGGTTACGCCCGTAAATCATACATAAAATTATTAGTTTCCATTCACCACCAAGGTTGGCGTCTTTCATTAGGTACAATCAGAACTTCCCCTTTGGAGTCTCTATGATGCAGCTAATGAACCATCCTTTGAAGACAGACGTGTTAAACTTGGTTTACAAAATACAACAATGCTTAGAGCGTATCCTTCCAATCCTGTCCACAACTGTGTTTTCAAGCCTCTTCACAAAGCTGACTATGAAAAACGTCCTAAAGTAAGTGAGAACCGAACCGTCAATCCAAAAGCGAACAATCCAAGTACAATGGCAACACCAGAAACAAACTAGAGGCTCTCAAGAGCCTGTATAGCTCACCTGGTCCATGACTGCAGCCCAAATTAACCCAATGTTTAAGTGTCTCACTTTCTAGAAGTTTCAAAGGAGAAAATCTTTGAACTTGTTTTCCCCATAGGGTCCAATGTTAAACAATGGTCCCCGCTGGCAGCCATCTTGGATGAGTTGCAGACTTGTCAGACATATTTTTTAAGAAGAACATTAAGGGCCTATTGTGACCAAGTTGTGATTCCAACTGACCAAGTAGTTTCAGAGAAGAATGTCTTTGAATGTGTTTTTCCCATAGTGTCCAATGTTAAACTATGTGCCCCGCTGGCAGCCATCTTGGAATACATGCAGACTTACCAGAAACATTCTTTGATAGGTATCGACTATGGACAGTTGTCACCAAGTATGGTTCCAATTGGGCAAGTAGATTCAGCAGTTTTCACGGTAATTTAAAGCCCCACTATCCATTACAACCCATTTCAGACCATCATTCAAAAAAATTTGGCAGGGGTTCCCCTTATAATTCAGATGATACATATTCCTGAAATCAAAACATTCCAAGTCCCCCTTTCCATAAAAAATTTTGGCAGGAGTTCCCCTTTATAATCTAGTTTAAACATATTTCTTATATTGTGAAGAAACAAATCGCTACATCAATATCTATTTGGAAACCAAATTTCATTGAAATTGGACAATGATGAATTTTCCCGCCTTTTTTGGCGGGCATTTTGAAAATGGCATTCAACAAACAATTTTCAACATCAGTTTTTGAAGTCCCAACATCAATATCTATTTGGAAACCAAATTTCATTGAAATCGGACAACGTTGAATTTTCCCGCCTTTCTTGGCGGCCATTTTGAACACCGGTTTTGAAGTCGAAACATCAATATCTATTCAATTCAATTCAATATTTTATTAAAGTCTCATCTCTCATAATTATACATAATATACATATACAATATAAAACATATAAATCAATACACATATAAAACATATAAAACAATACACATATAAACATAAAAATGAGAGCCATTCTATACAGAATTTTAAGAGACTATATAACCTTAATTAAAAAGAAAAAAAATCATACACTAAGACATTTTAAATTCATTATTTACAAAATAAGAAGTTTCTATGAATATTTAAAATCATATAGCAGGCTCTGGCACAATACTAATTTCTGTTCATCATTAAAATTCTTAAAAACATTTTCATAAAATTCAGCTTCCCTAAATAAAACTTCTCTGACTTCTTTATAAAGTGGACAGTGCAGTAAAACATGGGCTTCATCTTCAATAAAAGTTGTACAAAAATGACAATTTCTTTCTAGTAAATTTAGATGTTCAAATCTCCCTGCCTCTATTTGAAGTGGCGGGGTACCACATCTAAATTTAGCCGTACAGCTTCTATGTTTAAAAGGTAGTGTTATTCTACAATAAGACTCAGTTTCAAATCTATTTTTGAATAATCTATACGTTCTCAGTTTATTCCCTCCTCGCCCAGATATAGATTGATCTGATAACAAACGATTTTTCCATTCAGTAATAAACTGAAGTGATAATTTATTAGACACACGGTCTAAAATATACCGAGTGTCAACATATTTGGTAATATTGCAGAAGTGGCCAAGATTTAGGTCGCAGTAGGTCCTTTTTATGTAAAAAGTCCAGTTTTTAACACATTTATGTTTTGTGCTCAACTGATCTGCCCAAATAAACACTTTTCTGTTAAGACGATTTGAGCTCATATTGTTGAGCCTGCACCATAAACGAGTTACACATTTCCATTGTGTGTGGATAAAGGGAAACCATCCCATATCCCTCAACACTGCATCGTTTGGCGCATATTTACCCATCCCTAAAAAGAATCTCCCTGCTCTATGGTGTATGCTATTAATACAGGAATAATTTTTAACGCCCCATATACCAGCACCATATTCTATAACAGAACATACTAAGTTTTCATACAATTTATTGAAAACTCCGTACTGGACACCACCCATAATTTTACATTTAGCTATAACCAGTCCTATGGCCCGATTAGCCAACTGAGCAACAGCTTTTACAGTGACATTGTAATCTAGAAACTCGTTCAGCACTAGTCCTAAATATGTATAATTATATGAATAATTTACAATACGACCTGCACACTTAAACTGGAACTCTGACCGTGCGATACTGGGTGCCCTAAAATGCACAATATTACTTTTAACTAAGTTAATATTCATACAATTATCAGACCACCATGACGATAAAGGAGTGTTTGTAATTCATTTTCATCCTCTGCTAAAATAACATCATCCGCATAAAGTAAAATGCAAACCTTTTCACCATTAATGTCAATACCACATTGATATGAATTCAAGAACGACACCAAATCGTTGATATATAAATTAAATAAAATGGGTGATAAAGGGCAACCCTGTTTCAAGCCACTATTCACACCAAACCAATCTGTGAGATGTCCATTTACCCTAACAGAGCATAAAACATTATCATACAGAGACTTGATAGCATTACAAAAATTATTTGAAATACCCAAATTGGTCAACTTTTACCACAAAATGTCTCTGTTAAAAGTATCGTAAGCCTTTTTAAAATCGATAAAGGCCGCAAATGTAGATTTCCGTAATTTCTTTCTTACTTCATCAATATTAGTTAAAGTAGACAGTTGATCAATTGTGCTTCTACTATGACGAAACCCATTTGCTCATCAGACAGTAAACTGTTATCATCAATCCACTGCGACAACCTTTCATTCAGTAATGTACAATATAACTTATAAGAGACTGATGCTAAAGCAATACCCCTATATGAAAGGGGATCCCTTAAATCAGACATATTTGATTTTTGGAATGGGATTAATAATAACTTTCCCCCACATATCAAGTGTTTTACCTGACTTAAAGCAAAAATCAAATAAATGAAATAAAAATAAAGTTGATGAATTATTAAAAAATGCCTCCACTGGAAGTACATCGAAACCAGCAGCCTTTCCCTTTTTGCCTTGGAAATAACATTCACTGTCTCTTGGAATGAAACAGCTTCAGTCAACAAAAAATTATTAAATGTCTCACTACACGGTGTAAAATTATTAGAATCAGACATATTGGTTTGCGATACCTGATTTAATAGATCGGAAAAATCTGTTTTCCATTTATTTAAAACCATTGTCAAATCAGTGGTTATATTACCATCATTATCCACAACCTCAATAGGAATCATTTGTTTCCTGCTATCTGCAACCCCAATTTTGCCTATTTTCTTCCAAAATTGCTGTTGATTATTGACCGATTCCGACAGTAATTCATCTTGCATAGCAAACCAATACCTCCGTTTACTAATTTGTACCTCTTTATCAAACAGCTTTCGAAGTCGGACATACTCAGCTTTGTATATTTTTGAGCGACTATCATTATATTTGTTCCAAATTTTCTCAGCCTCACACATATTAGACCACAATTTTGATAAACAATCATTCCACCAAGGTTTCTTCGTTTGACCTTTTTTATTAGTACGATTACTACCAAAACGTACAACTTTACATGGCAATTTACTAACCATCTCATTTTCTACGGTCTACAAAACCCATCATATATCTCATCAACACAATTTTGTTTATTTTCCCCACTTTGAAGTTTGTCAATTAATAAACAAACATCTGCATACACCTTATCAGTATTCATAAAATCAGAAGGAACATTTTTAAAATCGTATTTATTAAATTTGAAAGCTTCATCCTGGTCTTTTTCGACTGTAAAATTTGACACAAAAGAGTCTATTTCAAAACACCACTTTATCATCGAGTGATCAGGAATTAACCTCAAATCAATACCCGTCAGATCAAGACCTGCTGATGTTACGAGATCATTAGCTCGTATTACAGTAAACTCTTTAAATAGATTTATATATTCATAAGGGACAATACAATAGTCAACTACTGAACACCCTTTACTTGATATACAAGTATAATCATTGTTTACAAAGTTTCTACCGTTTAAAATGCAGCAATTTACACTAATTAGAAAATCAATAAATGAACTTCCATGTGAATTAGATTTGAAATCTACAACATCTCTCAAACATAATTCATCTACCCCTGTAATGAAATCATTGTCGTCGCCACAAATATAAAAAGGTCCTAAATTTTGATATTCATATATTTGCGTAGTCAAAGTATCGAAAAATATATTTTTATCTATCTGACGTGTTGAATTTTCAGGAGGTAAATAACACACACACATGGTAAAATTAAAATCTGACATTTTATGATTAAACTTTATCCATAAAATACCCTCAAAAGACTGGTCAAGAACATCAATATTAAAGGATGTATATAAATTTTCTTTTATTAAAACGCCTATACCACCTGAACCCGACTTAGCATTTCTATGTAAGAAATCCCTATTTTACCTATCCATTTATACCCATTTACTGTTAACACTTCATCACCTTTTAAATGAGTTTCACCAATACCAACAATATCTAAGTCTAGTTTATTAATACATTCAGTTCTTAATTTAAAATTATCAGAAACAGAATTTTTATTCCAATTGTTTACGTTCCAGAAACCTGCGGACAACTAATGACCTCTCTTCTTTGTATGTACATGTTGTACATGTTGTTCATCTCGGTTATCGTAACGTCGATATGTTTGTCTCTGACGACCAAAATTGTAATTACGGCGGTTGCTGGTGTTGTCGGGTGAATGGGACCGACGATTTCCATTACCCACAGCTCTCTGATGTTCTCTGCTATGTTATCGATTGGTAGTTTACGTAACGGTGAGCAATTATTTCGGCTCCTTTCATATCTATACTAGGGTTGACAGATTTCAGAACGTCCACAATTGTTTGGAAATTTTTACGCTCAATACGTTGCTGCACAGTTTGGTCTTTATTAATATAAACATTACTGTACTGTCTGCTATCTTCCAGACAAAATATTACGTACTTCTTCTCTAGATTTACAATTTACAACTACGACGCCACTAGCACGATCACTTTATTTGGAAACCAAATTTTATTGAAACCGAACAATGTTGAATTTTCCCGCCCTTTTTTAGCGACCATTTTGAAAATTGCGGTCAACAGAACGATTTTGAACACCACTTTTGAAGTCACCACAGCATGGCAAACATTTTATCAATTTACACTTAACCTTCATCTTCAATGGAAATAAAAGACCAAAAATATGAAAATTTGAAAATTCTGTGAAAAAGGGACAATAACTCCTACAAGGGTTTTGGATTTTCTCCAAAATTGCAGGGTGGGTAGATCTTGATAAGCTGAACATTTTTGCAGTTTAAAGTTGACCTCTATCTGCTATAGTTTTTTTTTTTGATAAAAAATAAAAAACATAAAAATATTGAAAATTTCCGGAAAAAAGGGCAATAACTCCAAAACTGGTGATCAGATTTTCTTCAAATCGCAGGGCAGGTAGATCTTGTCATGCTGATCACTTTTACCCAGATTTTAAATATCTGTATCGGTTTTTGAGTTATTTGCAAAAAACAGCAATTTACCCCTATGTGCTATTTTTAGTAATGTCAGCCATGTTGTTTGGTCCTCGGACTCATCGGATACAATTTTGAAACAGGAAACTCTAGTAATGATTCAGGCCAAGTTTGGTTAAAATTGGTTCAGTGGTTTCAGAGATTTTTGAAAAAGTTTACGACGGACGGACGGACGGCGGACGCCAAGTGATGGCAATAGCTCACATGACATTTCTGGTCAGGTGAGCTAAAAAGGGATTAAAACAGAGACACAACATGGGTACGGCACAGAAAAGAAAAATGAAGACACACACACACAAAGATGAACAACATGGACCCAATAAAAAAAACCATGCCATTGGGTGAGATCAGGTGCACCGGTAGAGTTAGCATCTCCTGCTTCTTATAAGACACTCGCCGTGTAAAACCTTTTGGTCTTCGTATCAAACCACACCTTGAATCTGCTAATATACATTTGGACGAAATAGTCCCTACAGAAACTCACAAAAAACCTCCATGTTTAACCCAAAATCAACATTTAATTTTTGAACTACGCAAATATAAAAAGTTTGATACCAATCCTCTGGTAATCCAGCAGAACTTTGCAAGAATTAAATCTGAGCATCCTCAATACTCCCAAATTTACACAGATGGTTCTAAGGATGGAGCCACAGTGGCTTCTGCAGCCGTTTTTGGAGATCGCACAGCAACTCTCCGACTACCATCCTCTAGTTCCATATTAACTGCTGAAAGTAACGCTATTTACTCAGCACTTAAATCTGTAGCTTTATCGCAAACAAACAAGTTCATGATCTGTTCCGATTCACTTTCATGCCTATAATGGCAATTGAAAGCCGAAAAACGAAACACCCAATTAATTTGAAAATAGCTGAATCCTACAAGTCACTTGTAGCATTAGGCAAAGAATCATTAATGTTTGGATCCCTAGTCATTTGCTGTCAGTTGCTGACCAGAAAGCCAAAGATGCACTAGATGACGAGATGGTGGAATGTCCAGTACCGTATACTGACTTGAAGCCTTTTATTGTTAAATACATTTAAATAACAAAATACCGAAGTTAAGGTTATGGCAGGCCAAATGGGATCTGCAACTCTAATAATAAACTGCATGGAATACAGTCAGATATCAGTAAACAAGTCGGTTCCTGTCGTAAAAAAAGTTGGGAACTGGTAGTGTTGACCCGATGTCGTATTGGACACACTAGAACAACACATAGTTTTATCCTCAACAGTGATGACCGACCTGAATGTATTCAATGCAATTGCCCTTATACAATCCAACATGTTTAAATTGAGTGTTGTCGATATCAGGCGTGGTTTTTATTCTGCTGATTGTCTTAAAGACCTTTTTACAAAATAGTTCAGTTTTTAAAATCAATCAATTTATTAAGATTTAAATGGATTTATGCTGAAAGTTGTAATATTTTAACAGTTAAAGTGACATTTTTCCTTTCCTATAAGATATTGATCTTTATTATAATTGTCCAATTTACTGAACAGTTCTCGCCACAGTATAGCTGGAATATTGCTGAAGATTAATCAATCACTGGAACTCGTAAAAAAAGTAAAAAATTCCTGCCCCTACCCATTTCATCGCTTTTCAAGTGGCAATCAAAACTCATTGCCCCAGTTATCCCTTCCTTCCACTTTTGTTTCTTTTCCCTTTTACTATTTTTATTTTTTTAATTGATTTACTTGTTCTCGTCCTGATATAGCTGAAATATTGTTCACTGGATATTAAACTCTAATTAATCAAGTAATCAATTAAATTGATAAAATAATTACCATAGATTTACTAAATTTACTGTTTTTTATGCAATTTCGATATTTTTTGTTTTAATGAACGCAACAACAAGGAAGGATTATTTATATCTGATTTTTAAATGTGCATATAGACTGTTTGAGATTTTGTTTGTAACATATTAAATGATGCCAACATTACATGCTTGAAATACATTTCTGATTCCTGAAAATAAAAGAAAGCATTTGTTTCGAAAATTGGCATATCTGCACTCTTATAACTACTTAGTATGTGGTAGTTTTTAAATAATTTCGGTGTACAAATAAATCAAAGTTAAAACAATAAAAACAATACATGGCACATTGGTGAAATATACCAGATATTGGTAGCAATGACATAAAAAGCTCGATGACACAGCATTAGCAATTCAAGACTTCATATCAGCTCCCGGCGAGGACTCCGTAACATATTGCCTACTGCTAATTTTTACAAAATCATGACGTCACTACTAACTTGGTAACTTGTGCCTCCCCTTTTTGAGATTTTTAAGGTTATCCTACAACAGAGACAGAAATAACGTCAAGTAATGTTACAACATTTAAAAAAACATAGGTAATCAACGATTACAAAGTTCGCCTCGTTATGGCAAATGGACACAGAAACCCAATTTGGCCAAAGTGATGATTTACCATCCCTAATGCATATATACAAAGGCTAGATGATCTTACCATGTACAGTAACTGAATTCGAACATAAACTTGAATGTAAGTCAATCATGCAGAAAATGTAGGTCAAAGTGACCTAATTTTGCTTGCATGCTGACCAGATGCATGCACATGCAAGGTTAGATGATCCTATCATGTACAGTTACTGAGATATCAACGTAAACTTGAATGAAAGTCACTCATGAGAAAATATAGGTCAAAGTGACATTATTTTGCCTGGATGCTGACCTACCGTCAAAGATGCATGCACATGCAAGGTTAGATGATAGTACCATGTACAGTTACTTAGATCTGAACTCGGACGTAAACTGGAATGTAAGTCGATCATGCGGAAAATATAGGTCATAGTGAACTTATTTTGCCTGGATGCTGACCTATCG
>MJUU01065390.1:0-22471 GCA_002080025.1 Modiolus philippinarum | reverse complement strand
GAAAATATAGGTCAAAGTGACCTAATTTTGCCTGGATGCTGACCTACCATCAGAGATGCATGCATATGCAAGGTTACATGATCCTACCATGTATAGTGACTGAGATCTGAACTCGGACGTAAACTTGAATGTAAGTCGTTCAAGCGGAAAATATAGGTCAGAGAGACCCAATTTTCTTGGAGGCTGTGAGATAGCCCAAGATGCACCTGCATACAAAGTTTGATGATCCTACCATGCATAGTTGCAGAGATATATGCCCAAATGCGGACGCGGTCGTAGACGTAGACGTAGACATAGACGTAGACGTAGACGTAGACGCGGACGAGGACGCCGGGGGTACTCCAATAGTCCCCCTCAACTTCGTTGAGGCGAACTAATTACTGTGTCTCTACTATGAAACTGCACGTTTTCTACTTCATACAAAAAAATTGCTTCATGTCAATTCATATAGCATTCATATAGGGAAATTGGATAAAATTATTCCCCCCGAAATGGTGTTTTATGCTATTTTTGTCTTTTATAATGAGGTTACTGTGAATTTTGGTTCTGCATATGCGCATTTCGACAACTTATGTCTCATCAGTGCAGATCAAATCAAAACATTTGGAAATCCATGAACCGAAATATGTGTAATCGCTGATGGAGCACAAATTACCAATAGGATCTAAATAGGAAAGCCCAAATCAGCTGAGGACAGAGCTATGCAAGAGGGAGATATTCCTTGGGTTAAAACAAAATTTTCCTAATTTTAGACATTGCAATTTTTCAAATAAAATCGGTAAATAAGATAAAATAATAACAAAATGACAAATACCGAAATCGCAGTATATTTTAGTTTTTTGATTGCGCGAATGACCATTTCGACAATTCTTTAGTATAGATCCAAAAAATACCTTATCAAGAACAAATAATCAAATTTCCTCAAAATAATGCGAAATAGTTTGTACAAAGTAGATACTCCGTAGTTTCATAGAATTTCTTAACTGTTCAAAGGAAAATAAATAAATCAATTATTACTAATACCTTCACAAAGATATAGACTCAAGATAAAACAAGAGCAAATTACTGCCAGTACACAACAATTTCCCATTTAGTATCACGGACTGCGTTTGCGTTGTCAGGAGGATAATAACTGCTAAAATTTTGCATGTGCAATTCACTTATATATGATTTTTAAAATATTGATGGAGATATATTTGAAACGTGTACAGTATATCAAATTTTACTGTTTATTATGCAACTTGGAAATTTTTGTTTGTTTTTTTTTTTTTTTTTTTTTTAGAAAACATTATATTTGTGGAAATTATGAATGGTATTTCATATCCAAATGTGGCTTTTAACGATTACAATGAACAACAAAGCTATGTACGTATAATTGAGCTCATACCTATTGCAACCATGTGGAAATCATTTTGGTAAATAAGCAAAAATAAATAATAATGTAGACAATTTGGAAAAAACAAAATCCGAATCCAATCAAGTTGAATTGTGTTTGATTTTTAATTTCAAACATTCAAAAGACCAGGCTTTGAAAAATATTTAAAAGCCGGCTTGACAAGTTTCAAAGTAACTCATAATACCACCTCAATAAATAAAACTTCACATTGCCTCTTGCTCGGTAAAACAACGACAGGAAAATACCAAAAGAACAAATCAAAAGATTAAGTAAATCAAAGTCCAGAGACAGAAAAAACAAGAACACCAGAAGACGGAAAACCAAAGATACTAAACACCCACAAAACACACGAACATCAAAAATAAATTTCTAAAAACAAAAGCACTAACATTGTGAACTCCAAAAAAGCAGAGGGACATCAGGTGTTCCGGAAGGGTAAGCATGTCCTGCTCTGTATACAGCACACATCACAATGTTAATGGGTCAATCCAGAGTAAAGTCAAAATCGGTAATGTCAAATTCGGGAAGACGTGA
Organism: Modiolus philippinarum; assembly: GCA_002080025.1. Lineage (NCBI taxonomy): Eukaryota > Metazoa > Mollusca > Bivalvia > Mytilida > Modiolidae > Modiolus > Modiolus philippinarum. The sequence goes on along the minus strand of MJUU01065390.1, from coordinate 20,541 downwards.
ATCTAGCTGAAGATGACAATTTTGTGAAACCGACATTTCATAAATATCTATGATGTCTTGGTTTATCTATCTATGATGTCTTGGTTATGGCCATTGAAAATAACGAAGGCTGGGCATATCTATGAATTAGCAGTTTTTGTGAAAGCACATTTGCTCTTTTCACAAAATAGCTGTATGAACTACAAGCTGTACAATAACAAATTTTTTGTGAATATACACTCCATACGCTTGGGAGATACGTAACTGAGGCTAAGAAATGGAAAGTTCACTATTGGAAACTCAAAATCTTCACGTTTGTCATAAAGCCTAGATTTTAGATTGTAAAATCATTACAAATAACTAAATACCGAAGTTACTGTGAATTTACTTTCTGCATATGCGCATTTCGACAAATTATGTCTCATCAGTGCAGATAAAATCTAAATGTTTGGAAGACCATAGAATCAAAAATGTTTAGAAACTGACAGAGAACAAATAACCAAAGTGATCTAACTGTAAAGCCAAAATCTGCTAAGGACAGAGCTTTGCATGAGGGAGATACTCCTTAGTTTTCAATAAAATTTACAAAATTTTAGATATTGTAAAGGTTTCAAAAATAATCGGCTTTCGGGTCAGCACCGAAGTACTGACTACTGGGCTGGTGAATACCCTCGGGGACTAACAGTCCACCAGCAGTGGCATCGACCCAGTGGTAACAAATAACTAAATACCGAAGTTACTGTGAATTTACTTTCTGCATATGCGCATTTCGACAAATTATGTCTCATCAGTGCAGATAAAATCTAAATGTTTGGAAGACCATAGAATCAAAAATGTATAATCAAACTATATAATAAATGGTTTTATCATATACTTAGAGTAAATAAAAGCTAATTTTCACCCTAAGATAAATTGTGTGTTTTATAATGAAAATCAATTAAAGAACTTGTTTAAAAGCTGCGATTTGACAGTTAGCGGGCTGATAAAGCTCTATCACGCTTACTTCCGGAATTTATCACATGCTTCTTCGTCACTACTCGGAGGCTTTATCACATGAGAGTTCGGGCGTTTCCGTGAAATATTTGGACGTCACAGTATAAATTCTCTTATGACGTCACCGATTGAACCAAGTAAGCCGAAGATAAACCCGTTCATCACGTCGTCCCGTTTAATTAAGAATTCGCTTTCTTATTAAGTTTTCTTGCTGAAAAAAACATACTTACGTTGGCGGGTTTGTACTCGCTGCGAAACATACTCCATAATCTGCGCATTTCTATATACCTGATTCTCAAGGTCGTCAAAAAATTATATATTTTAGACAATGTACATATTTGAGTTATCAAGATATTTTTTTCGTTTATTTTTAATAGTTGAAGTATATGATAAAAACATCTTTTCATGTCGTTTTTCATATCACGTCCTTCATCAGCCCTCGGTCATATAATCATCCCTCGAGCCTGACGGCTCTCGGGCTGATATCAAGACCTTGGGCTGATAAAGGGCGTGATATGAAAAATGCCATGTAATAATCTATATTTATTACAACTGGATGTTTTCTAGTGGACTGTTCTTGAAGTTTGTTACCTTGCCAGCCATTAGATTGTCGAAAATATCGTTATTTTAGTCCCCACCCAAATCTTTTCTTTTTTTTTTTTTTGGAGCATGTGTTTCTGAAACCAGTTTCTGTCTATATGTTCATTATCATTATGTTCTAAATACTGTTGAAACGTCATAAAATGACAATATACAGTATGTTTTACTTCTTTCTCCTATAGAATGAATGGTTCGATTTGTTGAAAATGTAAGCATTTTATGAGAACAGTATGCAAGTGTGTACCAAACTCAGTTGCTCATGATTTATCTTTTATCTCTCAAGTCTTATTACCTTCTTCAAATGCTGAGGCCAAGTTTTTCAAAACACAATAGGAATTCTAATGGTACCTTTTCTGCTTCGTGTTAAGCTGAATTTCTACATTTATTCTTATGATGCAGAGTATTTACACGGGCATAATTTTGCAAAACCAAAAAATGAAATAAAATAGAACAACTCGACCAGTGGTATAATTTTGGTTTCTGCTATATTACGCTAAATAAGCCATCATATGAGGAGTACTAAATATTTAAATCGTATCTATCGAAATTAAAACAGAAACTTGTACACATAATTCCGCTTCATTCATTGACCTATTGCTATATTGAACAATTCACTGATGCTGTCTGATATCTGCACTATCTGCCAATGCGTTGCCTTAAATAGTGAAATTTCCCTTTCTAAGTTTCAGCAATATACCTACCTCTAAAGCGTAAGGTTGTAGTAGTTTATTTGTTTCTGTAATGTATATGTGTAGACCCTATGGAGTACACATTCAAAGATCTTCTCAGAAACTACCACTACAACTATAACAAAACTCAGTCACAATGGCCCAAAGATGGTCCCTTCCAAAAAATATCCGTCAGGTCCGTACCTCATCCAAGATGGCCGGCATGGGGGAAAATGGTTTTAACATTGGACCCTATTGAGAACACATTCAAAGATCTTCTTTACAGAAACTACCAGTACATTGTCACAGTGGTCCTGAGATTGTACCTTTCAAAAAATGTGTCCGGCAGTTCCGTACTTCATCCAAGATGACTGCCAGCAGGGAACATAGTTTTAACATTGGACCCTATTGAGAACACATTCAAAGATATTGTTCTCAGAAACTACCAGTAAAATTATAACCAAACTTTATCAAAATTATCCTTTCATGTTCATTCTAAAAAGGATATCCGACAGGTCCGTACCTCATCCAAGATGGCCGCCAGCCTGGAACATATTTTTAACAATGGACCGTATGAAAAACACTTTCAAGGATCTTTTTCTAGTCCAACTAGTACCAAACTTTGCCACAATAGTCCTTAGACTGTCCCTTGTAAAAAAGCAATTTGACAGGTCTACACCTCATCTAAGGTGGCCGCCAGCGGGGAACTCATCTAATTGTCTTCTTCTCAGAAACTACTATTTCATTTAGCACCAAACATAGTGATAATTGTTGGTAGATGGTCCTGTCCAAAGAAAGATGTCATTTAGGTCCTTACCGTACAAGAAGGCAGACTGCATTGTACCCCCTTTTGAAAAATTTGTAAACAGTAATATGTATTACCTAGATTATAAGGGGAACCCCTGCCCATTATTTTTATTTATTTATTTTGTGAATTGTGGTCTCACATGTGTTGTAATGGATAGAGGAGTTCTCAGTTGCCATGGAAACCAGACCAGAAAACTGAAATTTTTGGAAAATTTTTTCTGCTTCATATTTTATTCACGATTTTAGAAATATGTATAAACTAGATTATTAGGGGAACCGGTGCCCAAATTTTTAAAAGGAGACTCAAAATGTTTTTTTTTTTTATTTCAGCAATATGTATTGCCTAGATTATTAGGAGAACCCCTGCCCATTTTTTTTTTAATATGGGTCTGATTTGGGTTGTACTGGATGTTGCCATGGACACTAAACAAGAAAACTAGTGAAAACGAAAATTTAGGTAAAAAAAGTATTCTGTTGAATTTTAGGTTTTGTTTTCAGAAATATGTATGCATTAGTTAATAAGGAGAATCCCGGACGAATGTTTTGAAAGGGGCGTTCTAATATTTTGTTTTCAGCAGTATTTATAACTTTATTCTGAAGGGAACCCCTGCTTAAATATTTTTGAAAGGTCGTCTAAAATGGGACCAAATGGATAACGCATTCAAACACATTCAAAGATCTTCTCAGAAACAACCCGTACAATTAGAAAACACTGGTACTTTGATGGTACCTTCCAATAAAGGTATCCGGGAGGTCCACACCTCATCAAATATGACTGATGACAGTAACATAGTTTAATATTCTCCCTTTGAAAATCAAATTCAAAGATCTCAGAAAGGAATAGTCCAGTTATAACCAAAATTATTCACAATTATGCTGAGATTGCCCCGAACAAAAAACTGAAAGTTATCCTGCAGATCAGTACCTCATTCAAGATGGCCAACACTGGGGACATAATTTATATAATATTCCATTTAAAGAATAAGGTCTCTAAAGTCACTAATCCGGTTGGAACCAAACTTGATCAAGAAAGTCCTTTTGTGGCCCCATTCAAAATCTGCATCTGGTATGTCTGCACCCAATCCAGTCCAAGGTAGCATTTAGCAGGAAACGAAGTTTAAACTCTGGAAATGCACTTCCTTTCTGTATATCAGCCATGGTCCAGGTGAGCGGTATAGGCTCTTGAGAGCCTCTTCTTCCCATAGTTGACTTCCTTTTTCTTTGTAGCAACATCCCAAAAGCGGCAGTATATGGAGTTTACATCTCCCAACTCATTCTCTACTCTAGAGCATGCTGTAAATACAGTGACTACCTTGATAGAGTTCGGTTGCTTATAAATAGGCTTCTTAAGCAAGGGTATGTTACCCATAACTTGAAGTCATCACTATAGAAGTTTTACGGTCTACATCAAGATCTTGTGGGCCGCTATGGAACATCTGTTTTACAGATGACAACAAATCTCTCCCTTTACAGGTAAAGTTTGTTTTTCCTCTACCAAAGTTGGCATGTTCAAGAGGGTGGGTGTCTTATAAGAAGCAAGAAATGCTTACCTTACCAGTGCACCTGATCTCACCCATGGTTTGGTCCGTGTTGTTCATTTGTATGTGTGTCTTCATTTATTGTTTCTGTACAGTACCCATGTAGAGTCTTTGTTTATGGGTGTTGCCGTTGTCTCTTTATTGTTAGTTTTACGTTTTCATTTTTTGCTGAGGGTTCAGTTCTCACTTTAATTTATTTCTCGTCTTACCTTGCTAAAAATCTGCAAAATGGGTGAAATATGAGAAAGCTTAAAACTTTGCAAAATATTCTAAATATGTGTTTATGGCTGTAATTTGCCTTTATTTCCTATTATTTCGATATATTCTAACAATTCAAACATAAAAAAAAACAATTAATATTAAAACATTTGCACTTAATGGTCCATGTCAAGTTTACAAAGTCAAGTTATTTTCCAACTACAAAAATGCAAGTAATTTTTTGATCTTATTTAATTTTTCCATTTTTCCAAATTATATTGAGTATTTTAATTGATTCAAGTTTTTTTATAATTGTTCAACTCTGAGGAAAAAACTTGGATAAATTATACGGGACTATTAAAATGATACTGCACTATAATATCATCAATTGATTTTGAGAGAAAAACAGGTCTACAATGTTGAAAAGCTTGTAATAGTTAGCCCACAAACCCCCCTTTTTGAGTATGTGAGTCTTCGCAAGTTTTCGTCCACGGAATAACATCGTGATATATAACTGATACTTAACGGATACCAAATGTTCCTTATAAGAAAAATAAAAGTTCACAGAGAGAATTTTGAAACAAATTAGAGAAACAATGAAAACATTAAACTAGTTGTGAATGGAATGTCATATCATGTCGAAATCTCACATTGTGACATGGCACTTAAAATAGGCTATCGACCATTTAAACAGTTATCTTTGTATCATAGGATCGTTTAGAATGTATGCTACAAATATACATCGAGTTAAGAAAATATGTGACTTTGACAAGAAAATGAAATAAAAAAATCAAATGGCTTTATAGTAGGCGGTTTCATTAGAGTTCACGCTAAATATCGAAACATTATGTAAACATGCGTTTTACAGTTATAAACATTGCTTGGATAAAATTGTAACTTTCCATGCCACCTTAACCTCCATTTTTCTATTTTAATTCAGTTAATTTATTTGCATCCACTAAACTTGCTAAAAAGGATGAGCAGGCTACCAATAGGGTCTGTAAGTCTCGTCATGTGACTCAAGAGAATCTACGATAAACAAGCAATTCGAAAATGTTTCCCGCCAAAACATGACGTCTTAGGATTATGATGTTCAATTTTTTGTTTGAAACGTCATATAAATTATCTTTGCTTAAAATGTAACTTCCGGGTACAACTTTTGATCCCGAAAGTTCCAAAATTGCACGAGACCTACAGGCCCTATATCAACTTGCAAATTATTCGGCATACATGTCCTTATTGATGAATTTTCAAAAAATTTCACATGTTTTAAGGGTAATCCAGTCAAACTGCTGGTCAAATCGGACGTATTTCTTGATCACGTGAGAGTTTTAGGCCATTATTAATAATAAAAACTATTTGCATAATGTAGGTAGCATTGGATGTCTTTACTACTACTTTTAACCATGGCAGCAAATGATAGAGTATTTAGTAATTTAAGTTTTATTGTGTAATTCACATTTTTCAAACTCAAGGTATTGGTCTCTATCAATGAAAATTAATCAGTTTTCAACTACAAAATTCAAAATAAAAATGCTCCCTTTTATACCACGCCACACGTAGTGGCGAGGTATCATGTGATACCCTCAGTCGTGTGTCCGTCCGTCCGTCCGTCCTCCGAAGTTTTCCGACTGATAACTTTTGAACAAAATAACATAAGGTTTTCAAACTTGGTATGTAACTTTCTTACCACAAAACTCAGGTAAAGTTCGATTTCGGATTCAGAGGTCCAAGGAATTCTGGAGTTGTGCCCCTTGAAACTTTGAAATTTTGCAAATTTTAGGGTTTCTTTCTGATAACTTGTGAATGAAATTATATATTGTATTCAAACTTGGTCTGAACTTGTTTACTACAATACTCAGGCCGAGTTCAATATCGGATTCAGAGGTCCAAGGGGTTCTGGAGTTATGGCCCTTGAAATTTTGAAATTGTGCGAATTTTAGGGTTTTTGACTGAGAACTTGTGAATGAAATAACATATTGTCTTCTAATTTGGTATGTAAGTTGTTTTTCATAAAACACAGACCAAGTATAATTTTGGGTTCAGAAGTACACAGGGATCTAGAGTTATGCCTATTTAATCTTTGAAATTTTGTGAAACTTGGCGGGATTATGAAATGCACCATTACTATTTCTAAAAAGTGTATCACTTATTTTCAGCAGCTTTATGCCAAGTTTTAACAATATCCTTGTCATAATGTTTAATAGTTACACAGAAAATGTTACAAGTCTGCAATTATGTAGTTTTACTTGAATTTTGCCTCACTAAATTCCTGTTGTAATTCCGCCGTGCGTGGTCACGGCTTATGAATAGGCCCGCAGCATCCTCTGAGCTTGGAGTACGAGTCTTCCTACCAGAGGCCCGGCACCAGGGTCGGTTTTCAGGGGCTCCGGCTACAGAGCTGCCGGGCGCGTCCCAGTAGGTGGATAGGGGAATGCCCTGTCTATGCCGGGTAGTCAGGTCATAATACGGAAAGTCAGTCTGACCGCGAACCATTGCAGCCAAACTGTTCGGAGAAATGCCACGCTCCATGCAGTATAAAGACCCCTTTGAGTTTATAGTCTTCCAAACGTTTAGATTTTATCTGTACTGAAGAGACATGAGTTGTCGAAATGCGCATATGCAGAAATCAAATTCACAGTAACTTCGGTATTTAGTTATCTATATTTCACTAAAGAGGGCGTTATATGGAAGGCTAAATTTCCTGCCCCTACCCATTTCTCCCATTTTCTAGTGGCAATCAAAAGTCGTTATCCCGGTTGTCCCTTCCACCTTTGTTTCTTTCTTCTTTTACTTACCATTTTCGCATTGATTAACTTGTTCTCGTCCTGATATAGCTGAAATATTGCACATTGGACGTTAAACTCTAACTAATCAATCAATCCTGTTGTAATTTTCTGTTCTCTGTCCCCACTTCGCGTCTCGTCTTCCTCGCTATCTCAAATTGACCACCCACTGTTTCAATTCTTTAAGTATTTTCTCTGACGGCCAGTCGGGTCCATTCCGAGACAAAACCATCTTATGTACCCTTCAAGCTCATCCTGAGACTCGGGAATATGTGATAACGTAATTGGAGTGTATTTCAAAACTTAATGTTTAGCAAAATCAATCCATGTTAGCTTTGATAAAATGCTGTGGTAGACATTGCAAACAATGGAGAGGGCGATGTCTTTCTCGCGTAGACGGAAGTCTGAGAGAGAAATCTTGTTTAGATTACTTGAAGCTGTAGGTACGCTGACAGGATTAAAAGGTGGCAAATGAACAGAAATCTCGGTATCATCTCCAGGAAGAAGCAATATCTAAGTTTTTGTAACTTTTGTTGAAACTTAAGAGTATCTCCCTCATGCAACGCTCTGTCCTTAGCTGATTTTGGCTTTACATTTAGATCATATTGGTTATTTGTTCTCTATCGGTTTTTAACGTCTTTGGGTTAACGGTCTTCCAAAAGTTTAGATTTTATCTGCACTGAAGAGACATAAGTTGTCGAAATGCACATACGCAGAAAATTTAGGTCTCGAGCAAGCTCTCGGGTGACCTTAATAAACCACTGGGTCACACACTATCTAGGGTGGTAATTGTATAAGCTAAATCACGTCCAAACATTAGTTTGTTCGGAATATATTGTGTGGTTTCGCGAGTAGAAGCTTGGTACGCCATCAAAACATATGTCAAGTGATCATCCCAATCAGACCGATTTTCGGAAACATACGTGAAGTATGTGAAGCATGGTTTGTACGATTTGGTTGTACCTGTCCACAAATTCATCCGATTGAAGGGGATATTGTGTGGTTCGGGATTTATTTATCCCCAAAAAGTTTGCAATTTTGTGCAAAAAGCATAATAGGCTCGAACTTATTACCTTGATCTGTGTGAATTTGGATTTGGGCACCATATTAATTCGGTTGTATGCTTATCAGCTACAGTTTGTGAGATTTGGAATTGCGCACGCCTTTTTCCGCTTCGTAAAATACTCACCGATTATCATAATGTATTCAGTTCCGTTGTCAGTTTGTTGAGGCGGTCCTATAATATCTATTGCGACGCTTTCAAGTGGTCCATAAACCGTACAGTGATTCGTGGGATATTTTTCCATTCCATATCAAAGTTCAGCACTAGCGCATGAACCTCAAATCTTACACAAAAGACTGACATCACTTGTCATTTCAGGCCTACAAAATCGAAAACGGACTTTGGACAGCGTTTTCTCTCTTCCAAAATGACTTGAAATTCGATTATTGTGCAACTGTTGCATTCGGTATTTTGTTATTTAGTATTACCACTAGTCCGATGCCTCTGATAGTGGACTGTTAGTCCCCGAGGGTATTCACCAACCCAGTAGCCAGTGCTTTTGTGCTGGCCCCAACACCAATTTATTTGGAAATTTGCAATATCCAAATATAACAAGATATTGTTCAAAACTAAGGAGTATCTCCTCTTGCATAGCTCTGTTCTTAGCTGATTTTGGCTTTGGTTTGTTCTCTACCAGCTTTTACACATATTTCTGTATATGGATTTCTAAATGTTTCTATTTGATCTGCACTGAAGAGACTAAGTTGTCGAAATGCGCATACGCAGAAACTTAGTTAACAATAACTTCGGCATTTTGCTATTCATTCAAACGAATGGCGGATCCAGGGGGCGGGGGACGCTCCCCTAGGTTGGAAAATATTTAAAATTCCTAGGGGTAGTCAGGTCATAATACGGAAGCCTGACTGCGAACCATTGTAGCAAACTGTATGGAGAAACGCCACGCTCTATGACGTATAAAGACCATTTCTATATTGTCTAAAGAGAGAAGAGTCACTGGGACTCGTATAAGAAGGCTAAATTCCTGCCCCTACTCATTTCTCCCCTTTTTCAGTGACAATCAAAACTCGTCCCGGTTGTCCCTTCCACCTTTGTTTCTTTCTTCTCTTTCTTATATTTTTTTTAATATATTAACGTGTTCTCGTCCTGATATTGCTAAAATATTGCTCACTGGACGTTAAACTCTAACTAATAAATCCATTGTTCTAACCAACCGTCGATACACTCCTGTCAGCTACCTAATCGACTGAGCTAATTTATCTATTCTTTGGCTAACTCGGCTGGAGTTTGAGAGTGTCCAGGTTCGATCCTCGGTGGTCACTGGTGACACAGAAGCGAATTTTGCATAGCGATTCATGTTTTCTTTTACATTTGGCGCCCGACTAAAAAACCCATGGTGGTTCGATAGAGCTCACAAGGGTTTGTGATATGTGTTTGTTGAGAGTAATGCATTTAATGATGACGTTGTAGTAGGTATATTTGAAAAGCCAGTAAATCGAATTTGCTAACGGATCGACTCGGTTGAGTGGAATTCTAGAGGTCCCGAGAAAACATACAAGTGAATTTTCTATGGAGGAGAATCATACTCTCCCGTTACATTATATATAACGTAAATTGCCACCCATGAGAGACTTTCGTCATACTTTTATTTCTACCACCTCTTTTGAGAAGCACATAATTTTTTTACTTAGTCATCTGTCGTTCGAACGTCTGTCCGAAATTTGTAAGCGCCATTTCTCTTGCACCTTTGATCCAATTGCAACTAAACTTCACAGAATTGTTGAACACAATTCTTGATTGTACACATTGTGTTGTCACCGTACTATGACCCTTTTTTTCACAGCAACGGAACTTTTGTATTTTAAATTCAATCAAATATAATTTGTAGGCGCTACTTCTCCGACATCTTTGGTCTTAGTGCAACCAATCTTCAGATTAACAATGAAGGGATATGGAGTAAATGCAAATGAGATAAAGTCTCTACAAATATATGGTAATAACAAGGAATGGAGCAACGCTTTTATTGTTGTTCTTCATCTTGAAGTTACCATGAGGCCTTCAACAATGAGTTTTACTCATGCCTCATAGCAAGTTCAAGACGGTCTCTAGCACCGGTTTGAGCGGAATTCATTGCTAATTGTCGAGCAACGTTACATCTATGCTTTTTTACCTAATGATCCATGGATGTGGGATCGTCAACAAACATAAACTTAACGGCAGAGTATTGTTGAACACAATGCCTTATTGTGCATCCTATGATGTGAGAATGCTGCCGGCCTTTTTTTCACAAAATTTTGGATCTTTTGGACGTAACATGAAGTCAAATTTAGTTTGTGGGCGCAACATACCCTACATATTTGATATGAGTGCAACCAAACACCGAGCTATAGTCCTTGTAAAAAACACGGTGGTTAGATGGAGCTAACCAGGGTTTGTGATGTGCATTTGTTGAGCATCATACATTTCAATTATGATACCTTTTGAGGTGGGGGAGCGCTACAGGACAGCCTTTATACGTTATAGTAGGTAGATTTGAATTTAAATAAATTGATTTTAACTTAAAATTTAGTTGTGAAAGCTCAGTACTTCTCTTACTTCTCTTACTGCAATCAAACTCAACTAGACTGTTGAACACAATGTCTAGTTTTGCATATTTTGTTGTCAGAATGCTCGACCTTTTTCTGTACAGTCATGGCCTTTTTGTTTTGTTTAGTTTGCGAACCCTATTTCTTCTACATCTTTGATCGGATTGTAACGAAATTACAATAATGTGTAGTTCTTCATACCATTTAATTATTTGATTTGCGTCGAAAACATTTTCAAATTCAGTGGGCGAGACGATCGTTGTTGTGGAAAGCACGCTACTAGTTTATATTGGTCTCAACTGTACCACTATATTCCGCTGTCGGTGAATCCGTATAGAGTCATTTGATATGTTTCCGGCTACGATATCCTTTCTGATCTGACGGGTGATGCATACATAGCATGGGACGCTTAACCTTACAAGGCCCCGGGATCACTCTTAGTGGACGACCATTATATTTCTGGGGCAGGCTTGGGCGATTTTGCTTAGAAAATTTCACCAAATGTCTTATCAAATTATTTATTTGCATTTGCAATAAAATTTTATTCTTCAAATCAAGAATTAAATTGTTTATTTTCATGACAAATAGGATAAGAATATTTATTTTCACTGGCACCAAGATGAAATTACATGTATTTATTTACAAAATCGTCCAAGTCCACCTGAATAGGAAATGGTCGCCCCTTAAAGTCCATGTCAACATGTTAATCAAATTCCTTATAATTGTATCCGTTGTATTGATTACGAGACGCGAATATCGGTTAACTACCCTTCACTATACTTTAATATTAATAATGTCTAAAGAAGGGGAAATGTAATCTGTCATAGAGAAATATGAAAACAATATTCCAATGACTGTACATTTTACCACCTTTAAGATAATGAAATATATCAAATAATGAAAATATAATATCTACTTCACCTCATGTTTGTAAATAGTGAATAGTGTTAACAAATAAATGTATATAAACACAAGCACGTTGTAATGCTGCAAACAGGTATATTTAAACAATCTTTGCATTTAGAACCACCAAAAATGTTTAAAATTGCATGTCCTTAAAGGTTCCCCGTTCTTAAATTTGTTTTGATCACAACAGTGAAGTCAGAAACAAGAATATCTTGAACACTTTTTACTGAAAATTACTTCTTGGCTAAAAAGAAGTGGCATGTAAGTCCATAGCCGTATTCCTTGTATGCTGCAACTGTGCCCTTTATCCACATAAATATCTGAAAAGTTATGATGGAAGAAAGATACCATGTAATGGCAAAATCTTACTTTTGCTTTGTGGTAGCAGGTAGCCAAAACCTCTAGTTCTGATATTATGCATAGGCAATCAACGATTTCAAAGCTTGCCTTGTTATGGTGCATGGTCACAGTAACATAATTTTGCCTGGATGCTGACTTGCCATAAAAAATACATGGATACGCACACCATCCACTATATACAGTAACGTAGTTAAGAACTGAGACATAAATTCGTCTGCATTCGATCAAGCGAAAAATGTAAATCACCTTGACCTAGTTTTGCCTGGCTAATTACATGTGAACCCTATCAAAGCAGACACATTTATGCAAGGTTCAATGATCCTACCGTGCACAACTACATTCAAATGTTAGTCAATCTAGCGGACAGTGTAGGTAAAACTGGCCTAATTTTGCATATATGATAAACTACCACTTACTAAATCAGACATTGACTTGAATACAAGTTAAACGAGCACAAAATACAGGTAAAAAAGACTTGATTCTGCCTGGGTGAGTACCTACCATCAGAGATACAAGGTTCGATAACCATGTATAGATTGATTTCTCAACTCGGGTGTAAACTTAAATGTAAGTCAATTAAGAAGAAAATGTGGATGAAATATAACAAAGTACCGAAGTTACTGTGAATTTATTTTCCGAAAAGTGATCTAATTATGCTTGAATGGATGCTGTTCTACCATTATAGATGCATTGCATGTGCAAGGTTAGGCGATCCTACATTGTGTTGGTATGCATTAAAAACTGTGTGTTATTTACTTTTCAAAATTGTCAAGATATACCTGTCCTGCCATTTTGAAGTAAATATTAAAACATGTTCATGACTTACTTCTCTTTTCACTATTCAAAGACATCACTTTATGAGGGTATAACCCCCCTACCTCCTTGAGTCTAGAGTACACCCAAAATTTGAGATGAAGTCAAGAGTCCATTTTTTTATTTTTTATTTATTTTTCTTTTAATTTTAAGTACAAGTCCAAAATGCTATGACTTTTGAGTCCGTGGAGCCCATGGACTCAAGTGGTCAAGTCCAAAGTAGGCCAAAATAAGGCCAAAGTCTCGAGTCCAAAAAGGGGGGTTATACCCTCCTTTATTCATTAAGTTCAAAAATGTTTTACAAATTCGGTATTATTTTCCTGCAATAATGTATTTTTCAAAATTGTTTATAGCTTTTACCAAATATTTTTTTAAAAAATACAATAAAGAGATGTAATTTTAGACGATTCTGTCATGTACAATTACTGTGATCTGAACTCTGACGTTAATGTAAATCAAAGTAAAAGTCATCTAATTTTGCCTTCATGCTGACCTACCACCATAGATATATGCATGTGCAAGGAAAGAGTTCCTACAACGATGTTGCTGGTGGGGAATTGGTTTCCGAGGTGGCCATGCGGCTCGTTGGGATTGTTGCAGTTGGAGTTGACATGTGTGTTATGGTCTCATGTTCATTTACTCCATATCCTTTCGTGAAATATTTAATGCAGGAGTTTGTCTTTTGTTGCAGTGTGGGGTTGATGGGACGGTTCCCCGTGGTGGAGATGTGTGCTCTTTGTTTTTCTTGGATATGGTGTACTTGTACATGAGATAATGTCTCGTGTGTACACTTTGTTCAGTTGCTGTTGTCTAGTAAATTCTAAGACCTAGGGATTAACTCCGTCAATCGCAGTTTTGTCTTAACCTATTTTTGATATTGCTGATTGTTCGGATTTTGTTTAGTTTTATGCATTTTAAATTTTTTTTTTGGAGTTGTGGATTTCCTTTGTTTGGGTTCTGGTGCTGCTGGTGGGGAGTTGGTTTCCGGGGTGGCCGTGCAGCTCGTTGGGGTTGTTGCAGTTGGAGTTAACATATGTGTTATGGTCTCATGTTCATTTACTCCATATCCCTTCGTAAATTATAAATTATTTACAGTTACAACAGAACCAGTATTTAGATTTAGGTTGCTGTTTTATTCTTGAATAAAAAAAAGAGTTGTCATTCCAAGCATGAGCTGCACATGATGTTCTTGTCTACTTTGTCAGCAATGCAAACATTTCTTTAGAAAGGGGCCTAGATATCGCCCACCTTCGAAAATAAACTGGCAAGTATGTTTTGATATTAATAAAAACGCATTTACAAATTACTGTTTAAAATGGTGCAAGCGAGAAAGGCAGACAAACACGCACTCATTAAGTTCAAAGATAGAATTATAACTAAAGTCACCAACAGAATAAATTTCTATAAAGATAATTATAAAGAGTCACCGCCTAAGCTTTCTATAAACATGATTAAGTAAAATTTAAGAGATCTTAGCAATAGATATGTGTTTGTACCAGTCGATAAAGCCTCCAACGTTTCTTTTTTTTTTTTTTTTTTTTTTTTTGTTTTTGAAAGAAATATTATATTGGTGTCAAAAAAAAAGATGAATTGGCAAAGTCGAACACTTTCGAACGTACTAATTTTGACGAAAAACATTAACCAAACAGCACTTCAGCGATACAGATATGCTCCAAGTTCCACCTAAAGATAACAACTTGCCTACTATGTACTGGGTTCCTAAGCTTCACAAAAATCCCTACAAACATCGTTTTATTTCGGAATCGAGAAACTGTTCTACCAATAATTTATCCACCCATCTAACCAGTGCATTCATCTGTATTAAAGAGTTAGTTATCAAGTACTGTAAAAAATTCCATTGAAGTTTTAGATAAACTAAAATCAATAAAAAGACCAGTTTCTTCTATCGACAGTTATGATTTTTTTTCTACACTTTATACAACCGTTCCACATAAATTGATTAAAGCTAAATTGAGACAACTCATTAAATGGTCTTTCAGATTTTCTGATCTACAGTTCTTTTGTAATCAAAAGCAAGGATTCTTCTCTATCATCAGCAAAAATCATTGTTCCTGGACTTGCGATGGCATGATTAAGGCACTGAATATTTGCTAGACAACATTTTTGTTCCTTTTGGCAACATCGTTTATCAACAGGTCATTGAATTCCCATGGGTACCTCTCATTGCAGATCTTTTCCCTTTCTGTTACGAACGGGACTTTATGAAAAAACTACTGGATGGAACCATACAAAACAGTGATCAAGTTATTTTTATTTTCAACGATAACAGCAAGTATATCGACGATATCCCTACGATTGATAATCCCCAGTTTGTAGACTATGTCGACTTCATTACCCATAAGACCTGAAACTTAATAAAGCAAACAATGATTCTAAATACTGCCCATTTCTCGATCTAACTATCATTGTTGACTCCTGAACAATTAAAACTAAACTTTATGATAAAAGGGATGACTTTGATTTCACTATTACTTATTTCCCTTTTCTCGATGGCGAAGTTCCTGTAGGTCCATCATGCGGGGTGTATATATCTCAACTGGTACGATTCGCACGCGTCTGTTCCATACTTGACAATATTAATGAACGTAACCTTACTATCACATCCAAACTTTTACAACAAGGTTACAGATTTCATAGATTGATAAACACAAGTTTATCAAGAACTTTTATAGAAGATATAAACATTTGATACCTAAATATAATGAGACTCGCAAGCAGCTTAATAATAAGGGCATTTCTCATCCTCGTTTTTACGGAAATGTTGATAAAATATCAACACTGATATAAAAGCCTGAAAAAGAGGTTCTCAAGAGCCTGAATTGCTCACCTGGGTCCTATGCAGCACTATTGTTCTCAATTGATGGTCCACCTTTGGGGTGTATGTACTTAAAAATCAGAAACTGTTTATAAAATTTAATTAGAATTGTTCAAGCAGTTTCAGAGATGTTTTTGAATGCAGTTTCCAAACTTAAGGGGCCTATGTTAATCTAAGTTTCTTACTGGCAGCTATTTAACATAAAACTTTGAAGAGGTCACCGTAGGACTATCATATCAAAATTCTACCGAAATTGTTCAAGCAGTTTTTAGGAGAGAAGATCTTTTAATGCATTTCCCATTGGGTCCAATGTTGAACTAAGTTTTGCTACTGGTGACCATGTCGGAAGACGGATCGGCACAAAAGTAACAAACTTGGTTAAAATCGCACAAGTTTTATTTATGCAATATTAAAATTGAATCCATTTCAATGGTTTTCTATTATATCTTTGTATGCATTTCCCCTTAAGGTCCAGTTCACCCTGGTGGCCATGTTGGATGCTGGATCAGCACCGAAGTAACAACACTTGGTCAGCTTCTGATGAGCATCATTTATGCAAAGCTTGGTTTAAATCTATATTCAGCAGTTCTCTAGAGGAATATAAGATCTTTTTGTTAAATTAAGTTCACAGCTGATGACACTTGGTCAGCTCCTGACAGGCATCATTCATGTCATGTTTGATTTAAATCCTTTCAGCAGTTCCCTGGAAGATCATTGTGTGCATTTCCCATAGGGTCCAATGCTGTCGGTCATGTAAGTGGACAAAGTAAAAATACTTAGTCAGCACCTAATAAGCGTCATTAATGCAAAGTATGGTTCAAAGCAATTCAATGGTTCTCAAAAAGAAGTTCTTTTAATGCATTTTCCCTTTTGGTCCAATGTTAAAATTTAGTTCCCCGCTGGCGCACTTGGTTAGCACCTCATAAGCATCATTCATGCCAAGTTTGGTTCAAATCCATTCATTTATTCTCAAGAAGTTCTTTGTATCCATTTTATCTTAGGGTCCAATGTTAAAATTTAGTTCCATGCTGGCGGCCATGTTGGATTACTGATCGGCAACAAAGTTGCAACACTTGGTCAGCACCTCATAAGCATCATTTATTCCAAGTTTGGTTCAAATCCATTCAGTAGTTCTCAAGAAGTTCTTTGTATGCATTTTCCCTTAGGGTCCAATGTTTTAAATAAGTTCCCCTCTGGCAGCTATGTTGGATGATGGAACGGCACCAAAGTAACAACACTTGGTCATCACCTCATAAGCATCATTCATACCAAGATTGGTTCAAATCCATTCAGTGTTTCTCAAGAAGTTCTTTGTATGAAATTTCCCATTAGGTCAAATAGTAAACTAAGTTCCCCGCTGGCGGCCATCTTGGAAGAGGTCGGAAAACTTGACAGTGTTCAATAAAATGTAGTCCTTGACATGCTGAACATTTTTGCAATTTAAACTTGACTTCTATCTCGAAGCGTTTAAAAAGTATAAAATCAAGAAAAATTTGACCAATAAAGGGCAATCACTCATATATAGGTAATTGGATTTTCTTCAAATTTTCCATGTGGGAAGATCTTCACATGCTCAACATTTTTGCAATTCAAACTTAACCTCTATCCATTATAGTTTTTAATAAAAAAAAGATAAAAAACATCAAAATTTTGAAAATTTTACGGAAAAGGGGCAATTACTCTGAAATGGGTCATCAGATTTTCTTGAAAATTTCAACATGAGTAGATCTTGTCATGCTGATTATTTTTACTAATGTTAGAGTTTTGATATTTGTAACGGTTTTTTAAGTTATTTCCCAAAAACTGTAATTTACCTCATGTTCTATTTTTAGTAATGGCAGTCATGTTGTTTGACCTTGGACATAGAAAATACCAAATTCAAAAATTGATACAGTTGAAGTGCTGTTCCATTTGACCAGTGGTTTCAGAGGAGAAGATTTTTGAAAGTGAGCTAACGACGGACGGACAACGGACACTAAGTGATGGCAATAGCTTACCCTGACATAGCCAGATGATCTCAAAACTGGGGCGTAACTTGCATTATTTACGTAATAAGGGATATTGACCGGATATTCTTCATGATTCCGCTTATGAATCCAATGACCTGAAGATTTTACAGTTATACTAGACTCTCACTGATAATGCCGATGGTTACTGATGATTCTTAACCAAACCCTTCGGGACGTTTTGAATTTGATTAATATTCCACAGTGCAAC
Source organism: Modiolus philippinarum (assembly GCA_002080025.1). NCBI lineage: Eukaryota > Metazoa > Mollusca > Bivalvia > Mytilida > Modiolidae > Modiolus > Modiolus philippinarum. The sequence continues at coordinate 2,234 of MJUU01065390.1, read as the reverse complement.
AGTATTTACCAGCAGGCTAGGTTACTTGAGCTAGCCGGCAGTTAAGCGGCGAGCACTCCTTGGCCCATCTTTCTAAATTATGTTTTGTCTAATTCTTTCCTTTTCAAAATTGTGGTCTTGAAGTTATTGGTCTACCTGTATTGGGTTTTATTTGTATGTTTATTATACTATAGGGAAAGTGATAGAGAAAACGGGGGTGCCCATAAACCGGTTTAACCCTACCGCTAGCTGTTGCTAGCTAGCTGTACCCAGTCCGGCTACTCCGAGTTCCTATCGTTGTCTTTGTTTGTCTTTTGTCATTTTATTTTTTTTCCTTGTGCAGTTCCCTGGTGGATTGTGGCATTTGATTGTGTTTCCTGTTATCTTTCCTTCATTTATATCAAGTTATGCAACATTAGTAACTCTCCCGTATAAATATATATACATACAAAAATCAGAATTCAAAATGGCTATAAAGTAAGATTTAATTAATGTGCATATAAATGTAATGATACAAAAAAAGTGAAAGAAAAAAAGAAGGGGAATACTGGAGTGTGTGATAAAAATGATAAGGAATTCAGCTGAAATCACAATGCACTTATTTCATTGAAACACCTGGTTTTCTTATATATGAATGAACAAAATTGAAAATTTCTATATTTTGTTCAAAGGTCAAATTGCAGTCAGCAGCCAATAGCAATTCTATAGTTGTGTCATATTTTCGTAAATTATTCAGCAACTCAGTCCTTTCTTCATTATAAAAATTACATTCCATAAAGTAATGGATTGAATCCTCTACAGGATGTCAGCTTCCACCTTAGCAGCATCTTCATAGCACAATTTACAAATGTAATTTTTTTCTTTCTCTGTAAAAAAAGACATGAGAGAATCCAATCCGTCCTCTTAACAATATTTTATCTGTTGAATAGGAAAAAGAAGGGAAACGGGGAATGTGTCAACAACTCAAAGCCACCATAAGATTTTCAATGAACGATGAGGAAACCCCACACCCAACGGCAGGTCGGAGTTGGCCCCTAAGTAAAGAGTAATCAAGTTCAGCGAAATAAAAATCATCCTAGATTCCCATAGACATAAAGTGAACTAACTAGAAAACATACAAGACACACAAAGGCTTGATAAATTTCCTGGTGTTAAGACATATGTAAAAATAAGATTGAGGTTTGCCTCGATATTTTCTCCTATTACTAGAAAGTGTTCTTTCACAGCTACAGCTACAGCTACTTTGGGTCCAACAAACCATCCAAGTATCAATATTTCAATTTCTGTTGCAATTTTGTTCTTAAACGGTATGCTTTTTGTGCCCTTTGTCGTTTCGATTGTTTAAGTGTTCCTTTGGGTCTACCTCGTTTCTTCAATACTAGCGGAAAACAGTATTTGAAATTTTCTGATTAGTTTCAATGTTAAGCAACTGCTCCTCTTGTTCAATAATTTCATTTTTCAGTTTCTTTCACTAACAATATTTGTGTTCTTACCAGTGTTGTTGATTTTTTTTTTCACTGTTGTCCTTGCTATTTGTATTAATAATATTAATATTAATTAATATTAATAATAACAACTTCTACAGTGTCTGTTTCAAGAACTTCTAAAACCAAAGCTCCAAATGTTATAAAGCATTATCTATTATATCAAGTGTTCTATCAAAATGACATCGGTTTCTTCAGACACACATGAAGAAATCCGATGGGCAATTATATGTGCTCGTCTTTACCTTGCAGACTGGGAAACTGGTTTTGTGGGAATTTACAATTGTTGAGCAAACTGTAATTAAAGGCACATTTGCAAAGAATTTGTGAGACTTAATTAACCATGCAATTGTCCATCTTACTGAAATTCCTTCAGATGAATATATTTTTCCTTTCCGAAGTTGTCTTCGCTTCAAAACGTGCTAACAAGGTAATATCATGCTCCTGTAAAAGCTGCATGTAGAGCAGTTTTGTTGAACTTCAACAATTTCTTCAGATGTGACGCATTTTAATATTAGCTCGTCATAATCTGTTTCACTGAAGTTTACGCGAAATCTTTAAGAAAAATGTCTTATTACATGTTCATAAGCATAAGGTGTTAATAACTGTTGGTATTTATATTCCACAGAATACGGCTTAAGTGATGATACCTTCCTTTCCTGAAGCAACTCGGCTATCTTGCGATCTCGTTTATCCCGTAAGGATCTAATTGCAGTAAGGAATTTTTTTGGCGAATTCAGGCAAGGATGAATGAGTTAAAACATATTTAAT
>MJUU01065389.1:32214-61360 GCA_002080025.1 Modiolus philippinarum | reverse complement strand
CCGTTGGCATACTCCAGATTGGAAATTTCCTCAGGAGCACACTGAAACAAACCCCATCAAAATCCAATAAATAATAAAGATTCTACAGTCAAGTATGTGAAAACACCTCATTTAACCCTTTTTTGGCCCCTAATTCTGAAATGGGTGGGGCAAAAACCTAAAGGAAAAAAACGTTTCTCAAGAATGTTCCAAGAAACATCATACTAAGATTTGAAAACAATCCATCCACTAGAACCAAAGTTATGCTGTCCACAGACACGAAAATACCTAATTTTACCCCTTTTTGGCCCCTTTTTTGCCTCTTTTTCAAAAACGGGTTGGGCAGGGAACGCGAAATTAAAACCCGGGCTTAAGCTTGTGCCAACAAACATCATACTAAAATTTGATAAGAATCCGTTCACTAGAACTAAAGTTATGCTGTCCACAGACGCCGACGCCGACGCCGACGCCAACGCCGACGCCGACGCCGACGCCGACGCCAGCGCCATACCATAATACGACCGCAAAATTTTTGCGGTCGTATAAAAACTATTACCTCAGGGTTTTCGTTATCACAAGTTAGTTAAAACCTTTACTAAATTTTATCACCGATATAAAGACTTAGTTCATAAATACAATGCAACCTGTAAACATCTAATCAAGGCTGGTATTTCACATCCCTTATTTTACGGTAATGTTTTACATAAGAGTAAAAAATACTTAAACTCGCCTAACAAACCAATAAAACCTTTAAATCGTCTAATTCATACGGGTTATAATTACGGTATTGTCGTCAAGTCATTACGTATGGCCTTCTTTGGTATTAACATTGATTTTTGATTGGGTCTTTGCATTTTAACTAAACACATTCTAAATTTCTAAAATCTGTATTGCATGAACACGGGTTATGTATTCCGGTATATGCATGAGATCATTATGCTAAACCCCTCACTGGAAGGGATCTTGGTGGAAGCTGTATACTGAGGGTACATAACTTACTTTGTCAGTTGGTAATGGGTCTGGAGCTGTAGTAGTCTCTTGTGATTTCATGTTTATGTCCGTATATTTAGTTCTTTCAGTTTCATTTTTCACAATTGACTCAGTCTTGTTGCCAACTGAATTTTACTATTGTTACGATTGTTTTTTTTTATTTATCACTTTGGCTGTAGGGGGAAGGTTTGGGCCCAATAAAACTAGTTTAACCCCACCGCAGCAGGTTTGCGCCTGTCCTAAGTCAGGAAATTTATTAAGCCTTTGTGTGGCTTGTCTTTTTTCTAGTTCGTTTACTTATGTCTATAGGAGTCTAGGATGATGTTTATTTCGCTGAACTTGGGTGTGGGGTTTTCTCAACGTTCATTGAAGATCTTATGGTAGCTTTGAGTTGTTATAACTCCCCTTTGGGTCGTTGTCTCTTTGACACATTCCCCGTTTCCCTTTTTTTTTCTATCTTAACTGAAAAGTTAACATTACAAGAAAAACACTTAAATATTATATTTAAACAATAACTTAAAAACACAATACTGAAGTAACCGTTAATGTAGTTACAAAGTTGCATATTTTGTATTGCAGCAAATGTGTTTTTAGGTCTGGTACACGCTTCAAAAAGGGTTAAAGTTATATAACATTTAAAGTTTTTTCCAAACTTTACACAAATTCGCACCTTTGTAGCTTTTGTTAAAGATGTTTTCTCATTTCTGATCTCCGCTTCTGACAATAATCCATTTTCTTGGGAATGAATCTCTTCAAGCGGCCAATTAAGGAAATTTCCCACACAAAAGTTGTTGATATTGGTCTATGTCAGTGCAAATTTGGATTAATTTGGAAAATATCCAGAATTGGTGATTTTAATAATATTGTAACCGTTATGGATATAATAGTCGGTTTCGGATACTGTAACCCGTTGAGGAGAGTGTTCCCAATCTGTTTGCATCAAATGTAAACAGTGTGTTGAATAAATAGTCCGTTAACATGGCATGAATATTTGTCAACCTATCATCATTTTAAAACAATAATACTTGCAAATTTATCACCATCAAGCACAGCAAAAGCTTCTACATTTGGCATATCCAACAGCGAATTGAAATAATCCGGCAGATAGTCAGTGCCACAGTAGATTTCTTCATGTTGGGCAATAGCCATCACCTTTTCATAATCATCCTTCGCCACTTGTCTAACCGTCAATTTTTGCAAATCCATCTGGAATATTTTATATCAGTAAAAAAGCGGATATGTTGTACCAGGTAAATCAGGTCAAAATATAGATCAATATAGTGTCCAGTTAAAGTTATGACCTGTAATAACTAAATGTGTGTATTGACCTTTAATCCGATTATGTGAATACACACTGTCCGGATATAGCGACCGGCGTTTTGCATTTGCGCCGATTTGTATTTCATTTGCGCCGATTTTTTTCTTCATTTGCGACGATTATTTCTTTCATTTGCGCCGATTTTTTCTTTCATTTGCGCCGATTTTTTACTTGTTCATTTCGAAGGTATTTTTTTTATTTGTTTACACGAACTGATGAAATTTTAAAAATTGCTTACGCAAAAAGCTTACACGGATTAGCGACTAATCAAGCGACGAAAAATCAAAACAAGTGTTACCAAGGTAAGAAAATTTTACTTTTTCACCTATGATAATAGCAGAATATATGATAATTGGTAATACCTTCACATCTAATGTAATAATGAGACGCGTATACGTTTGTATTTTGTTCATCGTGTGTCAAATAAATGAAACTCGCCAACAAATCGCCGGAGAACTTGTTTACTTCGGCTTACATATCGTATTTCCCCCTTGGTTTCCCCGCCGATTTGTGTATAACTTGGTATTTAATTCCTATTTAATGACAGAAAGATGTATTCTTATTTGTTTCTCATAACTATGCAGTGCACGAAAACAAAAATCATGCGGTGTACGGCGAATTGCTGACTTGTTTATTTTTTGTGTACGGCGTATTGATCGATACTCCACTGTACTGCGAATTAATTATTGAGATTATGAATCGTTTTACCTATGATTTTAGATTTATGCTTATCTAATATCCCCTTTTTCATGATGAAAGAATAGCGAGAGCTGATTCATCAATTGAAACCCCTTTTACTACGACTCACCATGCTTTATGTGCAAATTAAACCAATTTTAGGGATTTTTTTTTTCATTTACGTTCAGAACAAGGAACGACTGGGTTTGTTAAAATGAACTGGGATGTGGTAATTTCATACCACTTTTCATCGAAAAAGGGGGTTTTCCTATTGGTACCTGAAAAAGGGGTCGACATTTATTATTTTGTCTCACTTTGCCTAAGTTCTGAACGATATTAAAAAAAAATCTTATGAGAGAGGGTTCCAACACCGGATTCCCTAAATCCGCCAATGCATTCGTTTGATCGGATTTTCCAGTTCAATACTGAAGAATAGGTAAAACTGTAGGGTAGGAAAGAGTACAGCCGGTGCAAGTTTTAGAAGAAGAAATTGTCTGTAATACATAAAGCCCTTGTAAGATACTTTGCTATCATTTAAGTTAGACAATCTAAAATCCAAGTAAAAAATTGCATAAAATACAATGTATGTTTTACAACTGTGCAAATGGGAGTAATAACAAATTTACTTCGTAACTTTATCAAGAAAAACTCAGCCGCAGTTCAGACCGAACAGAATTATCAATAGCGAAAGTACTAAAGGAAAAAAGACAAAGCAGGTAGAAAACCACCGGGAATATTGTTGACCGTATTTGGTCCTGACTTAGTATAGGCGCCATTTCCAAAAGAAATGGTTGGTTAAACCGGTTTTATGGCGCGCTAACCTCCCCTTCTATTGCGATAGTGTCCGGTAGCAATTCAATAGTAATTGCTGTTGACAGGTCGTAAGACAAAGTACATGTAAATATGAGGATGTGGAGCTGATAAGTATATGTCATTTTCTCAACCTTAGACAAAACCTATTCAAATCCGTGGTGCATGCTACTTCGTTAAGGGTTAAAGCAGTGACATGTAGCATGACTTTTAATTTTAAAACTAAGGGTTGTAAGGAGTGTACTAACAATGTGTATGTAACCCCTTTGGGTAGTTGTTAAACAATGTTACCACATTCTCCTCGTCTGGGCATAAAACTTCTAATCAACAAGACAGTTTTTTTATTCCTGAAAATGATGATTCTCTGAGGTTTGGTAATACCATTGGTTACGTGCTCAATGTTTAAACAGGAATCCGGGCTCCATATACGACGGGTTACGAGCTCTCAGAGAGCCGTTGAGTCCGTCTTATTTGCGAGTAGCACAATTAAGGCATGCATATATGCTTGCAATGGACAATAAACAAATTTTGTAGTATTGCCATCTGAATGAATGCATATATTTATTTGATGTGAAAAATATTTAGTGAACATCGAACAAGAATCTGGACATCACCACCATGTACTTTGGAGTTTGGTAACAAATACTCCAAGAAGATAGATGTAAGTCGCAAAACTACTGAAAGAACCACTTAAACCCTGAACAATTCCTAAAATATTTTGTTTCTATTGTTCTAAGATATTCAGATCAAGAGGCTTAAAATGTTTTCCGCTTTATACAGATACATAGGCAACGAATACCAGAGCAATATACCTCAAAAGGGAAAATTTGAGAAAAAATAAATGTAGGAAACAAAATGGAGACAATGGACAAAAAAACTTAGGCATGATTTCCAGGAAAATAAGCACCATCTATTCTCAGAAGATAGGGAGCGATTGAGGATAAAGCTAAAAAAGCTCTACAGAACCTTCATCGGCCATCTGGATCATGGGTTTTAAATAACCTATCAGGTGATACGGTCCTATGTTAAATAACAAAATACCAAAGGTACTGTTAAGTTAGTTTCTGCATATGCGCATTTCGACAACTTATGTCTCCTCAGTTCAGATCAAATAAAAACGTTTGGAAATCCATTAAAAAAAATATGTCTTAAACCTGATAGAGAACAAATTAACAACAGGATCTAAATAGTTTAGCCAAAATCAGCTAAGAAGAGAACTATACGAGAGGGGATACTCCTTAGTTTTGAACAAAATTTAGATATTGCAAGTTTCCAATAAAATCGGTTTTGGGGCCAGATGAAATATGAATATGATTAACCGAATTAAACATCCAAGAACTGCTGTGACCAAGTTTGGTTCCAATGATTATTTTTTCAGAGAAAAAATTTTTAATTGTATTTCCCAAACAGCCCTATGTTGTGAATGTTCACTGCATGCAGTCAGCCTGCAGTCAGCTAACAATTTTCAAAGTAACCACCCACAGAGACAAAACAACTTCTTTAGAATAACACTTGGCAATTTATATCCAATATTGGTCAGAATTGACCTTAAAAATCCTCTTCTTCCAATAAATAAATAAAGAAAAATGGGCATATTCAACATTCTCCGATCCAATGATAGGCCAATTGGAACCAAACATGGTCAGATTAGTCCTTCAAGTTAAAAAAAATGGCCATCTTGTTCGTTGATTGTTCACTTGTGTGTGACAGGTCCGCACAATATAAAATAAAGACTGATGGGTGAGAAACATAGTTATACATTGGAACATGTGCAGAAATATTCAAATATCCCCGAAACTACTTGGCCATTTTAGATGGTTACCTTCAAAAATGTTACAAGCAAGTATGCGATCTTGAAACACAGAGTTCTATTGAACTATTTGAAACGATATCCTTTTGTTTAACATAGCTTATTACAATGTAGTTTGTCAATGTCCAGCATGGTCCTGGTGAGCAATGCAGGGTCTTATATATAGTTTAAGCAAAATATGCTAATTGTCTCTTTTCATTTGGATCAATTCGCCGTACACAAGAAATTTCACAATCAGCTATTCGCAGTACACCGCACTTGCAATTCGCCGTTCACCATCTCGTTTTTGTTTTCGAGCACTGTGGAAAAACTACACATAGTAATGAGTTACAACTTAAAACTCACCTTTCTGACATAGCATAAGAACGTCATAATGATTTATACATAAATCGACAAAGAAACAAACGAGAAAATGCATTAAACAAGTTCTCCGGTGATTTGTTGACGAGTTTGTAAGGATTTTTCAATTATTTGACATGCGATGTACAAAATACAAACATGTACGTGTCACATTATTACATTAGAATTGAAGGATTCACCAATCATCATATATTTAGATATTAATATAGGTGAAAATGTATTTTTTTTCTCACCTTGGTAAAATTTGTTTTGATTTTTCGTCGCTTGATTAGTCGCTATAGCCAGTGGTCGTTGATACCAAGTGATACATGTACATGTAGGGGTGAAATGTTAATTATCTTGTCCAAAGAACATAATAACTCCTCCTCGACCAATGAAAAATCTATATTTGGAGCTTTAATTCTAATAAACCACACTTTTCTATGTGATTATAGAAGGCTTTAGGCAATACGGGACTTTCGCGATAGGAACTCTCGTGGGATTTAAGGCGGAAACGATCACATTGGATACGCGTAAGAGTGAATACTGGATTTCTAACCCTATTGAAATAAATATATACCACATAAAAAACAAACTATTTATGGAATAGAAGTGCATGTAAAATTTTTCCTATGTACCAATTCTTTAACTAAATTTTAATTGACGAAAAACAATGAACCCGCTACAAACAGATAGATAAATAGATAGTTTATTTCTCTAAATACATCGGCAAACGAATACCGAAGCAAGAACGAGGAAAGGGGAAATTCTAAAACCATAAATCCAAAATCATGACAATTCACAGCAACACGAATTGAGACAGCATGACAAAGACGCAACAAATGAACAAAAATAAACAAGAACGCCACAAAACTAAAGCACTAGCAGTGTGAACCCCTATAAAAACTGAGGTATTGTCAGGTGCTCCAGAAGGGTAAGCACGATCTGCTCCACGCGTGGCACCCGTCACACTGCCAGTGAAAAGTCCAGTTTTGTCACAGTCGGTGTTAGTCAGTCCGGTAACAAACTCTGGATCTACCCAAAGATATCTGTTCTCATTTGTGAAACAGAAACATTGTAATGGTCTGTCAAATCGTGGTGACGACCGTAAAACTTCTGTAGTGACAATTGCAAGTGACTGAACATACCCTTGATATATTAGTTTTTGGGACAGTAATTTCGTTCTGTCCTTAAATTGAGGATTGTTCAATGAAAGAACATCATCTATATAACGGAAACTGAAATTAAAGGATTTGGCTAGCTTATTGTCTTTTTTCTGAACTAGCCCTTGTATTAAAACCTGACTTTATACGAATAAAGAAAAAAATTTGCTAAAAGTGGCGCACAATTAGTCCCCATAGGTATCCCTATTGTCTGCTGGAAAACTCGTCCTCAAAATTCTACAAATATGTTATCAATCAAGAATTCCAGCATTGCAATGACATCCTCCTCTGTGTTTTTTTGTGTGAATCAGTGTGATGTTTAACAAAATAAGCACCATCTTTACCTATCACTAAATATGAATATCTTCTTTCACCCTTTCAGTACAGAAAGACTGATGTATTAAATCCCGGAGTACTGACTTTAACTTATAGTGTGGAAGAGTTGTATAGAGAGTAGAAAAATCAAATGTTTTGACACCGTTGCAGTGGTTGAGTTCAGTTGAAGATAGATATTCTAACCAGTCTTTTGAGTTTTTGAGAATCCACATCTGATTCACTAAAACCAATAAACAAAGGTACAGAGAATAACATATGAATACAAATAATATAATACAAAGATTGAATAAGGTGGTGCACATTTGATTTACATAATATACAATAAATAAAGCAAGATTAAAGTAGATGCAAGTTTAAGTTAGGTGGTTGTAAGACTGACATTTTCATTTATTATTGTTATGAATTTACACATTTTGGATTTAATACAAATATCTAATGGGTATCTCCCTGTTTCACCATAAATCATTACCGAAGGTGTAGTACGTTTCATATGTAAAAGGTGTTTCAAGAATTTTAGATGAACTTGTTCAATAACTTCATTTTTACAATAGCCCCATATTTCACATCCATAAAAAAGTATCGGGTTCACAATTTTATCAAATAGGTCTATTTGACATTTGATTGACAAGTTGAGATTTCTGCCATTTTTCAGTATACCATACATGGCCTTAGTTTCTTTTTCAGCGAGAAGTTTTTTGTCAGGTAGAAATTACCCTGTTCTGCTATGTATAAGCCCAAGGTAGTTAAAATCTTTTACTATTTATATTTCTTCTTCGTTTATGTAAAATTTAAGACTTTGGGGTTGTCTACCTTTTGAAAAAGTCATTATTTTAGTCTTCGATACGTTTAATTTTAGTCTCCATTGTAAACAATAATCATTAAAGAGGTTTAAATGTTTTTGCAGATCTTCTTTTGATTCAGCCATTATAACAGTCTTGAATAATTTCAAGTAAATAAACAGGTTGTTCTCAAGTGTATCAGTAATACTTTTCAGACCGTTAATGTCTTTATTTCCTAAATAATCTATAACATCATTTATATATAGGGAGAATAGTAAAGGGGATGAATTTTCCCCCTGCCGTACTCCAATAGTGCAGGGGAAGAAATCAGAACATTCACTCTTATATATAACTCTTGATTTAATGTTATTGTACATGTTTACTATTACATTATACATATTCAACTGAAATAGATGGACATGTTTAACTTTTTAATAAATTATTGGTATTATTATAAATCAGATGGCAGAAAACAATCAGCTGTGGATATAGGATTGCTAATATATAAGGATGTTACACAGTTAACATGAAAATTAGCATAGACATCTTTAAATATTAAAATAAGAGATTTGCATCGTAAAAATTTCGAGATAAATTGCTTATATCTCGGAATTGATGGAAATATTAACTATAATGTTCTATGCTCTATTTAAAAAATTATTTGTCAGAATATTATGCAGACCTACAGAAAAAAGAAAAAAAAAAATTTTTAAAAAGTATTTAAAAAGGCAACAAAGTACTGTCTATATAACTTCTTAAATATTCAATTCTCCTCTTCATTTGTCAGTAAATTAGATAATATTTAAACAATCTTTTATACTGTACCCGTAAATGATAAAAGAATAATTCACCGCTGAGTAAAAGTTTAAAAAGGCGAGTTTGAACCAAACAGTAGGGAATTTTCCTCGGTTAATCAGAGTGCCTCCACCGTTTTTCTGGGTTTTTTTATATAAACATTGTATGGATACATTTTTGAATGCGTGTAAAAATGTTAAAAAATTAATTAAAAAAATAATTGAATTCAGATTTATAAAAAAAAAAGTAGTTTTCTAATATATTGCTGAAAATTCTATATATATATGTTAAAAACAAATACAGATTGATACATAAATAAATATGCGTAAGAAAAATAGAGATTATACTCTTCTAGTAGGGTAATCAGTAACCACCTCCACACTGCAAAAGAGACATAAACAAAGTGAAAGTATATGGAGTGAGTGTACACGAGACAAGATAACAATATATACAGGAAACCAAATTTAACAGTGGATAAATTTCGAAGTGAATACCGAAGCAATTGACATAAAATCCTAAAATCCAAAAAGACATGGTAACCTAAGAATGATAAATAATCGGACAACAAAATCAACGATGAGGCAACACACAAGTAACAACCAGGACAAATGCCATAAAAATAAGGCATTAGCAGTCTGACTCCTAACAAACAGAGATATCATCAGGTGATCCAGAGAAAGTAATCATGATCTGCTCCACGCGTGGTACCCGTCACACTGCAAGGTGTTGACATAGTTTTGAAAATTTGGTCAATTTGTAGATTGATTAATGACATTTTCTAGATAATAAGTCAGTAGAACGAATTGATTTCTGTAACTCTCAAACTTTAGCAAGATGAACGATTGAAAGACTCCATGAAAGCAAGTATCAGTGTGGAGACTTCCACAAAAACAATCTGTATAAAAACTAAACATGAAAATTTGATCTGACTTATATTGAGCGTGACGTAAAGACTATGCAAGATTCGTCCCCACACAATGTAACATGGTGATAAGTCATAATAAATAACAAACATACTGATATTACTGTTAATTTTTTTCTGCATATGCGCATTTCGATAACTTATGTCTCATCAGTGCAGATTAAACCAAAACTTTAGAAAATCTATTAACCAAAAACGTGTAAAAACTAATAGAGAACAAATATCCAAAAAGATCTAAATAGAAAAGCCAAAAATCAGCTAAGGGCAGAGCTATGCATGAGGGAGCAACTCCGTAGTTTTAAACAAAATATTGTAAAATTTTGATATTGCAGTTGTCGATAAAATCGATTTTCGGGTCAGCACTGAAGTACTGACTGCTGAGTTGGTAAATACTCTCGGGGACTAACAGTCCATCAGCAGAGGCATCGGCCCAGTGGTAATAAAAAACAAACATACTGATGTTACTGTAAATTTTTTTCTGCATATGCGCATTTCGACAACTGATTATGGGGCCCCCTCGATTATGTCTCATTAGTGCAAATAAAACCAAAATATTTAGAAGTCCATTTACCGAAAACATGTAAAAACTGATAGAGAACACATAAAAAAAAAAAAAAAATTAAAAAAAATTGAAAAAGCCAAAAATCAGCTAAGGACAGAGCTATGCATGTGGGAGATATGTCATATCTAAGATGATTTCTTTTATTTATTGCATCCGTCCTTGGTAACACCAATATTCTAAATGTGTCAATAATTGTTTAATTCCTTCAAATTCGAAAAACAAGAAGTTTTTCATGAAGTTTTACAATCTACGGTTCACGTATTGCTTTTCTTTTTTTAAAGAAAGCAACTTGTTTTTATAAAGTGGGTGTATATTGCCAGTGAGCCAAGAGTTCGGCAAAATCCCCGTGTTAAAGATTATATCAAAAAGTCTTGTACAGACATTTATGAGTTTATTTGATGACGCTTTAATATACTCGTTAAAAATTTTGTCATCTCCACAAGATTTGGTATTTTTAAGTTTAAGTATACATTTTTGGATTTCATCTGTCGTAATTTTCGAGTTAAATACCTCATTTATTTGGCTATCGTTTCTATTTATCAAATGTTGGGGTTATGTAATATCTGTATCGTTAAAGTTTAAATCGTAAAACATCAATTGGTATATTCGATTAAATATAAATCACCCTTATCTCAACAGTGTTAATTAATTCGTGATTCCCTTTCAATGTATTTTTACGTATAGATCCTTTTTCGGACAGATCACGATTCAAAAGTCCCGTATTGTTAACCATCTGACAGAAATCAGATTAATGCATAGGACTATGCTTATATAAAACTTGTTAGTAATGACAACTTCATATCATCACAAATAGAAGAGTAGCTTAATTAATAATATTAATAATAATAATAATTTTATTATAATAAATTAATAATAATGTAAATAAAATAAATATAAATAATATAATAAAGAAGTATGAAGATAATATGTCTTCATATATTTCTTTCTTTGATAATAATTGTTCATTCAACTCCCAATGGTGCATAAAGTTTGGGGGGTATATAGGATAAAGAAATCACCCTGTCCGTCCGTCCGTCTGCCTGTCCGTCCATGTACCTTGTCAGCGCATGTTCTCCTAAACGGCTGCTTGGATTTTCATGAAATGTTACACAGTTGTAGTTCACCACCTGAAGATGTGCATGAAGTCATATGATTGCTGCCGGATATTTTGAAGGGGAGATAATTTGTCTTTGAATATTTTCTCGAAAAGGGGGAAGACGAACCTTGTCATCTCATGTTCTCTTAAATGGCTGCTTGTATACCCCCCGCAAACAAAGTTTGGGGTATATAGGAATCACCCTGTCCGTCCGTCTGTCTGTCCGTGTGTCTGTCCGTCCATGTACCTTGTCAGCGTATGTTCTCCTAAACGGCTGCTACGATTTTCATGAAATGTTACACAGTCGTAGTTCACCACCTGAAGATGTGCATGAAGTCATATGGTTGCTGCCGAATATTTTGAAGGGGAAATAATTTGTCTTTGAATATTTTCTCGAAAAGGGGGAGGACGAACATTGTCAGCTCATGTTCTCCTAAATGGCTGCTTGGTTACACTGTTGTAGTACACCACCTGAAGATGTGCATGAAGTCATATGGTTACTGCCGGAAATTTTGAATGGGAGATAATTTGTGTTTAATATTTTCTCGAAAAGGGGAGAGGACGAACATTGTCAGCACATGTTCTCCTAAATGGCTGCATGGATTTTGATGAAATGTTACACGGTTGTGGTACACCACCTGAACATATGCATGAGGTAAAATGGTTGTTTTCTGAAATTTTGAAGGGGAGATAATATGTCTTTGAATATTTTCTCAAAAAGGGGGGAGGACGAATCTTGTCAGCACATGTTCTCCTAAGCAGCTGCTTGGATTTTGATGAAATGTTACACAGTTCTAGTACACCACCTGAAGATGTGCATGAAGTAGTATGGTTGCTTTCTGAAGTTTGGAAGGGGAGATAATTTGTCTTTGAATATTTTCTGGCAAAAGGGGAGGACGAACCTTGTCAGCGCATGTTCTCCTAAACGGATTTTTAGATTTCGATGAAATGTTACACAGTTGTACCACACTACCTGAAGATGTACATGAAGTATTATGGTTGCTGCTAGAAATTTTGAAGGTGAGATAATTCATCTTTGATATTTTCCGGTAAAAAGGAGACAAACCTTGTCAGCGCATGTTCTCTTAAACGGGTATTTGGACTTTGATGAAATGTTACACAGTTGTAGCATACCACCTGAAAATTTGCATGAAGTAATATGGTTGCTGTTCGAAATTTTGAAGAGGAGATAACTCTTCTTTGAATAATTTCTGGAAAAAAGAGGGAAGGTATATCTATGTGTCCACATTTGTACTGTGTCCACAAATGTATTGTGTCCACATACACTTAAGCTTACACTTGCCATATTGATTCAGGGTTCAATTAGCGGGGGTTTAACTGGCTGACCCTCGGCGACAGCTCTAGTTTGAAAACAAATGCAAATAATTGCCTTGGGCAAATTGTGAAGTGGAATGTAGAGACTTCCTGTGTTATTAGTTATACCTGATTTTGAAATGTCCTTTAAAATATCTTGGAGGAGTAATTTAATTAGTCAAACTATGTTTTGCCATGTTTTATAAACTATTAACCCCTTGGCTACGCCTCGGGGTTCATTGTCCATAAAACATGGCAAATCATTGTTTATCCTGTACATAACTAGAAATAAGGTAATTCTGAAAAAGTCAGCCATTCAAATACATAATGAGTTTAACGTCCAGTATATCATTTACTTTGTAAGTGACGCTTGATTGACTAAATATAGATTTACATCCGAAAGCCATATTCATGTATGAGGAAATATAAGATTTTGGAAAAGAGAATGATGTAATGCTATTTTATAACTTATGTTTCCTGACAAAAACTCTTGGAAGAAACATTAATATCATTTATTCCGGTAGGTACAAACAGAATACTGTTTTAAATATCCTTTTGCATGTAGTATACTAATAAACTTTTGGTCTGTCAAATTTTACCTTGCAGCACGCTGAAAGTCACTCAAACTGGTCACATGTCACTCGGGTTGTATCCAGGTGTTACTCGAGTTATATTCACATGTCACTTGGGTTGTATCCAGGTGTTACTCGGGTTGTATTCACATGTCACTCTGGTTGTATCCGGTGTTACTCGGGTTGTATGCACATATCACTCAGGTTGTATCCAGGTGTTACTCATGATGAATCAGTTATCATTGAGGATGCATCTCGGTGAAGAACTTTACTCGAGTAATGTTTAAATACACAGGATTTTTACTCAAACTATGTAATTTGACAGCTGACCCGTACTTCAGAAAAACTCGCCTGTTTTGTAGAGTTTCAGAATTACACTTGGTTAGAAAAATATGTTAGCGAATTTTAACGCAATTAATCTTTATTTTACAAGATATTTTTATAAGAGTTCCTAAATCCAGAAAAAAATTGAAAAACCTGGGGAGTGGCCATCCTTAACGTTCTGTCAAAAATCATCAAAGCACAGAGCTTCTCATCAGGGAGATATTCCTTACTTTTGTAAAATTTCTAAGTTTTGGATATCGATACTTTTTTTAAGAATTATGCTTTTATGCAAGCACCGAAATACTGGAAGACTGGTTTATGTTTCGATTCCAGAACTAAAAGACCTCCAGCAGAGGCATCGAGCCAGTGTTAATAACAAAAATAAGGAAATTGCAGGTATTGAGGTCTGCGGCATATTTCACATCTCCTCTTCAGAAAGCATTCACATGTATTTGCAATAGTTTTTGTAGAATCGGCGATTATTACTCCTTTTAAAAAAACCACTTCTAAAACTAGAATTATCAACTTTAAATACAAAAAATAAATTTGACAATATTTAAATTTGGCAGGAAATTCCTTTTACGCGTCAGCGTGATCATGCATGAGAAGAGCCCTTTTTGAGAAATTGCTGTGTTGTAATTTTTAAAGGATTACCTCAAATGGTATGAATTATTCTTTCTACCTTCAGAAAGGCTTTATTTCACACGTATATTATTCTTTTCAAATTCCGTAATTGTTTTTACTTAACATGTTGTAGACTATTCTTTCTGTCTTCCGAAAGGTGTTTACTTCACATTTTGTAAAACTATTCTTTCCACCTCCCGAATGGCTTTTACATCTATATAGTGTAAACTATTCCTCCCACCTCCCGAATGGCTTTTACATTTATATAGTGTCAACTATTCCTCCCACCTCCCGAATGGCTTTTATATTTATATAGTGTAAACTGTTCCTCCCACCTTCCGAATGGCTTTTACATTTACATAGTGTAAACTATTCTTTCAACCCCTGAATAGCTTATACATACTATTATTTCCACCTCCCGAATGAACTCTACATTTACAACTATTCTTTCTATTTTCCGAAGTGTGTTTACTTCACATTGAGCAAAACTACTCTTTCCGACTCCCTCGTGGCATTTACTTTACACTGTGTAAACTATTCTGAGCTTTTAATTATCCCTACCTTAATATTATTGTCCATATTTTTCATTTGGAAAACACATCTCCAAATATTTCAGTATCGCGAAATTATGATAAGAATAAATAATTTCTAAATCATAATATCGTGAAGGCAAGGTCTTCAATGTTTTCAAGGCTTCAAAAATTCCTTCTAATACGAATATTAAAAAAAAATCTTTAATATACATCAGTTTTGAAGTTTCAGTCCGAACTCTGATTCAAGATTATTTTTTTGTACTGGGATGATCACTTCTTGTAAATGTCTACTGCCTTTTGATAACAATTACTGTTGAGATGCTACGGACACTACCGCTATAGATGGGAAGGTTTTGCGCACCATAAAACCGGTTTAACCCACAATTTCTTTTGAAATGACTGTACCAAGTCAAGACCATTGCAGTCGACAATTTTCCGGTGGTTTCCACTTTATTCGGGTTTTTTTTTTTTTTTTTTTTTGTCTCATTGAAGTCGACTCTTGACAACTCTTTTCGGTAGTTTTGTAATTACCCCCATTTCATAGTTTAATAGCCACAATTGAGATAAGGCATGGTCATGTCAGGGACACGACTAAGATAAGGTATGGTCAGGTCAAGAATACGACTAGGACAGGTAATATTTACTCTACAATGGCTGAAAATGACAATCACATGCACAATTGTTTTATATACCGGAAAAAATTCTCAAAATACGGATGATAACGGACACATTGCTGCTTGAATACTCGTATCGGTTAAGAGAGGTGCACGAGACCACCATTATTGTCCCCTATTTGTTCTTTATAACGAAACTTGAAAGAAAAAAAGTCGCACCAATTCAACCAAATGAAATTTGCCTAGATCTTAGAGTAAAAAAATATCAAAAACAAATTAGAAAATTCTACCGTTTGGGATTTTTTTATTCAACTTCAAACAGATATACCATCAGTTATAAAAGCAGATGTCTTCCGAAATTAGTGGTCTCGCACAATGCAGAACAAATTAAGCAACACCTCAAATGAAGAGCACGGATTGTTTACATAAATGGCTAATGCATGTATTTGTTGAGATTTTGTGTGATGTGCATATACTCCATATCCTTTCGTAGTTTGTTTATGAAGATAAGTGATTGACCATCTAAATATCTCACAATTTTTCATTTTTTTTAATCCTTGAAATATTATAAAAATCCTTGAAAAACCCTTGAAATACCCTTGAATTTCATATGAGGAAAAGAGTGGCAACCCTGTGTATGGCCATTCCGCAAATAAGCCTACATCATGTGGACGGCCACTAGGTTCTTAGGAAAGACGGCCCAATGAACAAAATTATGCTTGGCCATTAGCTTGAACGGCTGCTTCGCGTTGATGAGCAGTCGGACATCGATCTACATCCTGATGTCAACCATGGTCTTGCCGAGGCCGACTTAACAATTAGCTTGAAGAAGTCTTTTTCTCGGAGTCGGTCATGAACTTAGTGCGAAGAGCAGCGTTCAAACTGACAGTTTTTGGGCCATGGGGGCTTGTCTGAAGCTTAATATTGAAGTTGCTAAAGTTCAGTTTCAGCACATGGCCACTTCGGCAAATGAAAACCCAGAGATGTTTATAAGATGATGAGAACAAAATGCCAACAGAGTTCAAAAGTCAAAATCAGCTTGGGTTATGTTGTTATCTATGTACGTATTTCCATTTCATTTTTGTTGTACACTTTGGGCATTTGCTTCTGGGTTATTACTAGACAAATCTACAAACCTCTGGTCATTTACATATTTTCATAGACAAAGATGTTAACCTCTGGTAATGTTAATCAGTTTTGCTGGTAGGCACTTATGAGTTCTGAAACTTTGGGCATCTGTTTTGGAGTTATCGACAGACAAACCGAGAATCTCTGCAAAATAAATAGGATTTCAAATGAAAGTTTTTTTTTCTTTTTTTGGGGGGGAGGGGGGGACTGAAAATTGAAGCTACATTAGAGAAAAAATGCTAGGTTGCTGATGTGGTTTTTGAGATATAACTGACTAAAAATCTGGCTGGAAACTAAACTCCTCTGAATATTTCTTAGGTTTATCAAAAGCAATGTTTATTGAGCCAGATTAACAGAGTTTGTTGTCAAGTTACTAAGCCGGAAAGTTATTCCAAAATTTTATTTCGACAAGTTTGGAAAAAATTTCATGCTATATGAAATGAATATAGATAGTATTCGTAACATTAATAATCTCAATACAACTATGCCAGAATTCTACAAAAAAACTATTGATGTATGGATAAAACATTAATTGGTATCCAATCAAAATAACCCAGAAAATTCGTAAAGATTCCTCGGAACCATGTGTCTCTCCTGCTCAGTAAGGTTTCATTATAATCAGGACAACATTAACTTTTATATATTTTCTGTATTCCAAAAAATAACTGGCCTTTAAGAGTTTCAGGAAATTTACCAAAATTGAATCAAATATCAAATATGCAATTTAGGTATTGAAAAAGACTGTTTTCACCAAAATGTGTTTAAAATGGTATGGTTGCTAGGCAGAATTCCAAAAATAGCAGATCTTAAAGAGATTCAGGAAATTTACCGACATTGGAATCAAATATTTTTGCAATTTTATTCAATAAATGTTTGTTCATTTCAAATTAACTCAAAAACCATGGTTGCTAAGAAGAATTTCAAAAAATTGCATGTCATGGGCAGTTTCAGGAAATTAACCAATGTGGGAATCAAATACTTTTGCAATTCCATTATTGAAAATTACTGTTTTCATCAATGCATTTTTAAAAAGTATGGTTGCTAGGTACAATTCCAAAAATTAACTTGTCTCAGGGACTTCCAGAAAATTTACCAAAAATCGGAATCAAATTTTATTGATTAAAATGTTTGTTTATTTCAAATTCACTCAAAAACCATGATTTCTAAGAAAAATTTCAAAAAATTGCATGTCTTGAAGAGTTTCAAGAAATTTACCAAAATTGGAATCAAATATTTTTGCAATTCCATTATTGAAAATTACTGTTTTCATCAATGTATTTTTGAACAAAGTATGGTTGCTAGGTAGAATTCCAAAAATTAATTGGTCTAAGAGAGTTCAATGGAATTTACCAAAAATTGGAATCAAAAATTTTTGCAATTTTAATCATTAAAATGTTTCTTTATTTCAAATTCACTCAAAAACCGTGGTTGCTAAGAAGAATTTCAAAAAATTGCACGTCTTGGACACTTTCAGGAAATTTACCAATTTTGGAACCCTGTTTTTTATTTCTTACGTATTCAAAATTATGCTTTGCATCAAAGAATTGCCTTATTTTCTTTAATTATATGCAAAAATTTCAAAAATTATTGGTCTTCCATATTTTCAGGAAATTTACCAAAGTTGGAACTAGAATGAAAATTCCAACAGCTTGTTACATATCTGCACACTGCATGCAGCAATGTTCAATTATAATGAAATTCTGTCACCAACACTTAATTCACTTTCTAAAGAACTTTTACCTGTGGATTAACATTGAATTTTTCTTAAGCAAAAATCTAAGTCCAAATATGCAAAAAATATAGAAAAACCAAAAAAAAAAAATTCAATTTTTTCAGCTGGAGATAATTTCATGACCATCATCTTATTTGCACGATTCAAATAAGAATTTCTAAACTCCATCCACATTGGTTTGAAAGACAAAATAGTACTGAGATGGGATCATTTCTTTAAATAAACTGCTGCGCAAAGAGCGCATGATACGCCCGTCCATTGTCAACTCGAACTTTATGGCATTGTTGGACCACAATAAAATTTTGATTGAAAAAAAATCAAACAGAATATGTGCCTTACCAAGATGTAACCATTCAACAAATATCAAATTAATATGTAAAAAATGAATTTTCAAAAAAAATATTAAATCCAAGGGCCATAACTGTCCATAAAAATCATTAAACATGCAGGAACCAAATTTAAACTGAATCCATAATTTATAAACATACAATCATAAACTATATATCAAATCAACATATTCACACATTGTAAAGAAAAGGTGGAGAAACTGATGTTTTTCAAAAATTTACAAAGTCCAAGGGTCATAACTCTGTACAAAATCAACCAACCAAAACCAAATTCGAACTTGAACTGTATCTCACCTAGATATACTCATATACCAAATACCAAATCAATATGTCAAGCGGTTACAGAAAAAAAATCCGGAAACCTATATTTTTTATACTTTAACCTTGCTTCTAGAAGATAGGCTTTTCGTGGTAGGGTGTTCATATTTGGTATGTAACTAGCTTATGATAGGAGCTTTCTTATGGTACTATACTTGTAGACATTTTGACCTTGACCTTGCCCCGAGG
The DNA here is from genome assembly GCA_002080025.1 of Modiolus philippinarum. Taxonomy (NCBI): domain Eukaryota; kingdom Metazoa; phylum Mollusca; class Bivalvia; order Mytilida; family Modiolidae; genus Modiolus; species Modiolus philippinarum. The sequence continues at coordinate 42,088 of MJUU01065389.1, read as the reverse complement.
GCAATTTTAAAAAAAAAAAAAAACTTTAACCTTGCCTATAGAAGGTAGGCTTTTAGAGGTAGGGTGTTTATATTTGGTATGTAACTTCCTTATGATGAGTGCTTTCTAGTGGTACCATATTTGTAGACATTTTGACCTTGACCTGGCCCTGAGAGCAATTTTTAAAAAATTTTAACCTTGCCTCTAGAAGGTAGGCTTTTAGTTGTAGGGTGTTCATATTTGGTATGTAACTTCCTCATGATGAGAGCTTTCTTCTGGTACCATACTTGTAGACATTTTGACCTTGACCTTGCCCTGAGGGCAATTTGTAAAAAAAACTTTAACCTTCCCTCTAGAAGGTAGGCCTTTAGTGGTAGGGTGTTTACTTCCTTATGGTGAGAGCTTTCTTATGGTACCATATTTGTAGACATTTTGACCTTGACCTTGCCCTGAGGGCAATTTTTTAAAAACTTAAACTTTCCTTCTAGAATTAAGTTGTTTAGTGGTAGGGTGTTCATATTTGGTATGTTACGTTCTTTTAATGAGAGCTTTCTAATTGTACCATATTTGTAGACATTTTGACCTTGACCTTGCCCTGAGGGCAATTTTTTAGAAACTTTAACTTTGCTTCTAGAATTAAGTTGTTTAATGATAGGGTGTTTATATTTGATATGTGACTTTCCTTGTAAAGAAAGATTTCTATTACTTTCGAATTTATTGTGCATTGAGGTTACTGGAATCCCCGGCAAGCTATGTTGTCTTCTGACAACTCTTGTTACAATAGCCCCCATATTTCACATCCATAAAGAAGTATCGGTTTCACAATTTTATCAAATAGTTCTATTTGACATTTGATTGACAAGTTGAGATTTCTGCCCTTTTTCAGTATACCATACCTGGCCTTAGTTGCTTTTTCAGCAAAAAGTTTTTTGTCAGGTAGAAATTACCCTGTTCTGCTATGTATAAGCCCAAGGTAGTTAAAATCTTTTACTATTTATATTTCTTCTTCGTTTATATAAAATTTAAGACTTTGAGGTTGTTTGCCTTTTGAAAAAGTCATTATTTTAATCTTCGGTACGTTTACCTTTAGTCTCCATTGTTAACAATAATCATTAAGGAGGTTTAATTGTTTTTGCAGATCTTCTTTTGTATCAGCCATTATAACAGTGTTGTCGGCGTAAAGGAGAATAAATAATTTCAAGTAAATAAACAGGTCGTTCTCAAGTGTATCAGTAATACTTTTCAGACCGTTAATGTCTTTATTTCCTAAATAGTCTATAACATCATTTATATATAGGGAGAATAGTAAAGGGGATACATTTTCCCCCTGCCGTACTCCAATAGTGCAGTAGAAGAAATCAGAACATTCACTGTTATATATAACTCTTGATTTAATGTTATTGTACATGTTTACTATTACATTATACATTTTACCGTTGATGTGGTTTAGTATCAATTTGTTCCAAAGACCTTTCCTCCAAACAGTATCAAAAGCCTTTGAAAATCAATAGAGACACAATATAACCTATTCTTTTTTATTTTTCATTAATTCTGTAAGGGCGTGAAGAATGAATATATTGTCAATGGTAGAGTAAGCCAGTTATTTTTTGGAATACAGAAAATATATAAAGGTTAGAGTTGTCCTGATTATAATGAAACCTTACTGAGCTGATATAAATCACCCTTAGCTAAACAGTGTTAATTAATTCGTGATTCCCTTTCAATGTATTGATGTATTGCTCCATCCACATTGGTTTGAAAGACAAAATAGTACTGAGATGGATCATTTTTCTTAAATTCAAAAACAGCTAAATAATTGCAAGACTAGATGTAGATGCAGTTTGCCTATATGACAGTTAATATCTAGGAGCTGTCTGAGATATGTTAATATTGTTCTCCTTTATGTAGTAGATAAGACATCTTCACGTGAAACTAAGAATCAATTTTATTTTGGGAATGTTAAGACCTGATAAGACTATTTCCTTGACATGTTTGTTATGTAATACTTGGAACTTTACTTCTCTTGACGATTAAACAAGTACGAGGCAACATCGGTTAATAAGTACTCAAGATCGTACAGTAAAATTATTGCGGTTGGAGTTAACATATGAGTTATGGTCTCATGTTCATTTACTCCATATCATTCATAAAATATTGTATAATTGTTAACTACTATAATCAAATAATTTATTGTTTCAAAGTGACAATGTTTTTTTTATTCCGTTACGCTAGAGCATGTAGTCACTATCAAGATTTTTGAAACGACACAGATGTTTAATTCATTAACTTCTAATTTAGGGCTTCGATTAATGGTGATTAGTAGTTTTTCTGAAGAAATTTATTGGACGATATCCAGATTTGATTGATAAATATTCAATTCCAGTTTCCGATTTTATTAAAGACGGTTTTGTTTAAGTTTTGGTTTCTTTTTTGAGGTTTCTCTTTATACCATTTTAGTGGGATTTATGCATCGAGCGACAAAAAACATTTTACATGTATGAGACAAGGTTGTGCATCGAACGACAAAAGCATTTTACATGTGTTAAAAGAGTCTATATTTTGACAATATTATGGCTTTGACATTTGACATAATCTGGGCACACAGAAGCTACATTAAGTACTAAAATTACAGCATTTTCTATAACTTTGATACGAAATATACAATAGCTTCGATACTAAACTTACAGTAACATCGGTAGAACATGCTGAATTTACAGAAACTCACTCGGTACAAATTTTCCAAAACTATAGTATATATGGTACTAAAATTACAGTACAGATAGACGTTTTAGTACTTAATTTAGACAGTAATTTCCGAACTGAGTTTACAATAACTTCGGCATTAGAATTAAAGTAACTTTGATACTAAATTTACAATAATTTCGGTATTTATTGATACATTCATTTTTGTTTTCTTTTATATCTCTTGTTTGTTTGCGTTTTTTTATTCAGTCAAATTCTAAATGAGAAGGATTCAAAATCGGCTAAAAGTAGCACAGATTTTCATTAAAACTGTTTATTGAAAATTATGCACTATAAATATCTGATATTCTCCCTCGCTCTCTTTATCATCCTGTTTTCTGTGTCAACCAATACGATCATGTATGAATAAATCAACACCGTAATCTGAATCTCGGAAAACAATGAATCTGATATTTCAAAGTTTATAACAGCACTAACAGTTCCAAAATCTTAGACCGGTCTTATACAGTCTGGAAAATTTCTAAAATATCTGGACTAACCATTTAGGGACTGACCATTTAACCTGAAGGGGGCTATGGTCTTTTTTTTCTGGACAGAATTTTTTTTCACGTGTATCAACAACATTTTTTTTTCAAAATTAACATTATTTTTGGGGACAGAAAGCCTCCTTCAGAAAATTTTTTTTCATCATTTTGGCAGCCAAAATATTTTTTTCACATAAAATCAGCTCCAAAATATTTTTTTAGAAAAAAAAACTATAGGCCCCCCCTCCTTTTGAAGTTAAATGGTCGGTCCCTTATATATTTCTATTGTAATTTCAAGTAAACGGACCCTTCACGATAACATTGATCTCGATGACATTTCGACGCCGTCCATTTACTAACGACGCTAGAGGCGTTGAATTACGTACAATATTGCGTTTCAAAATATCATTGGATTCTTGAGTCTTTTGTCCTTGTCTGTGCACCGGGACCATTGCCAGTACTTTATTTTTATTTTAGATTGCTAATGTGATAAGGAAAACTGGTATTACCAGGTGAGCTGGTGGATTTTAATTAGATCAAGATAGATTTTCAGTCAATATTTGTTCAACATGTGTGCTGTTCTAATGCAAAATTAAACTGAATATTTTTTTTAAAATGTCTGCATTATCGTGATTGATTGTATATTGTTATGAATGGGGGTAATAACAAAATTACCTAACAGAATTGTCAAAAGGGCAAAAAGACTATAGTGTTTTAGTAAAATATCTTGCCTGAAACCCGGGCCACTTCACACTCTCCGTCATGAGGCTGGCGAACAGAAGAGGGAAATACAAATAAAAAGTATAAATGTTTACCTGCAATTGGCGCAAATGTAAAGTTTTTATTTTGGCGCAAATGAAGTACAGTTTGTGGCGCAAATGAAATATTTTTTGGCGCAAATGAAATACTTGTTGGCGCAAATGCAATGCACCGGTCTGAAATAAATTGACTAATGAAAGGCATACCAAGACCTTGATTGGACCGAGATAGATATGATAAATATGGAATATAGGACATTTTGTTTTGATACGAACTTAATCAAGGACAGGAGCAAGTGAGCTGGTTAGAGCGAGGTTAATGCGTTACGTCTCGATAAATCGGTATCTAAAACACAATGTTCTATATTTCCTTTACTGGTAATTCACAAAATAATAAATAGACCTCTTTGTAGTGTCCAGTTCGGTGATACTGAGAATATCGGTCTCTGTAGATCAAAGGAAATTCATGCAAATTACTGATAACTTAAAATATTGGTATGGAATATCATGATATAGTTATTCGAAGGGTATTGTAGAGACTCCAACAGCAGAGATTTATCGAACCGGAAGACACAGTTTATAAATAATAGATCTAGGGCCTCAAAGCTAAAACTGTTGACATGGAGTAAACTGACCAAAGTTAAAGTTTTAGAAATGCATCTATTTCGATATTTCAATGATACGTTAAGTTCGAAGTGGGTTTTAGTCATCATTCAATTTGTTGGCTTAATTCTTTTAACTTAAGGTAGTTCGGGCTTAATAAAAATATCAGACAGAATTTATTATTTTTAGATATGTCACCGATCATCTTTTCCTGTTATCAGGCTTTGAAAATCTGGCCAAATTTAGTATTTTTCAGCGATATTTACAAAGAATATATAGGGAAATTTGAGAACATGCTTATTGTTTAGCTTTCATAAGAAATAAATATCAGATAGATTTTTTAAAAATTTTTTGACGTTTCAGAGGTTGATACATGTTGCGCTTAAAAAATCTATATGTCACCGTTTGATTAAGAGAGATATTTTAAATAATTTATGAAATAGACAATATTTACAGGAAAAGGGAGCTAATTCGCGGGAAAGTGCATGTCAATCTATTATGATGTCAAAGTAAAATGCCAAATAAGGAATATTCCGGCTTGAAAATCAAGTCTATTCCGCGTCCGACTTGTGTTTCGCAAATGCACCAATCGAATGCGCCATGTTTAGATTTCAATAGTTACTAAGTTAGCTACTACTTTAAAAAAAAACCAAAACATGATAACCACTGAAGAAATGTAGCCCGGCTTTATACAGCATTTCAACAACTTACAATTAGTCAGCACTATAATATAAGCAAAGAACTAAATCTCTACAACAGATTCATCAAGACAAAATAAATTTATGATCTCCTAATGTGCTGACATTAGTTATATCATTTTTCGACAAAGTCATTTATGGTTGCTTTTGACCTGTTATATCTAGATAAACATTGGACTTTATGGAAATACACCTTAAAAGATCTTCTTTTCACTAACTACTCGGCTGTAGTTACCAAGCATATCCAAGGTGGTTTTCGGATGAACACCTTTTAAACTGCGTCCGGAAAGTGCAAATTTGAAAAATGTTCAGCATGTTCAGTAATTTACGTATTTTATGTTTTAAGGAAATAGTCAATTGGGTCTTAATAGGGTTGCCCTTTGATTATGTTTTTTTTACAATTTGTATTTATGTTGTGTTGTAATCTAAAAACTATTTGAGATTTAGATTTATCATAATTGGAAAATTGTTCAAGATGTCAAGGGAAAATTTCTATGCTCTCAACAGAAGACCTTCATGAAATAAAGATTGCACTTTTATAAGATTTTGCTTATTGGAAATCTTCTCAATTCAGATCTAGGTGCAAAATTATTTGTATAAATTGTAATTTAGTCTGGACGAGAACGAAAGACCTTGCATAAGACCTTGTATTTAAAGAAAATTCAATACGCTTACACCATGTTTGATAATTGTCCTCACAATGTTTTAATATTTCGTCGATTATCTTATTCAAAGATAGTACTTGTATAAATATTCACAAAAGATCTCTTATTTTATCCCCGCTTTTGAAAACGGAGTATATAGTGTTCGTTGTTTCAGGCCGTCCGTTCGTCCGACCTTTATATCTGTAAGTCCTCCTAAACCAATGAATGGAATTTTATGAAACTTTCACATGATATCATAGTGCACCTCTTATTATAAATTTTAATCTGATCAACCTTTTTGGGATATATGACCTTGGAAATCCAAATGATTGGGAAGAGGAGGGTACTGATATGCAATCCTTAACCCCTACTAAACCAATAAATGGAATTTGATGAAAAATTCAGGTATTCTTTATGAAGTAAGGTTATAGTGCACAACTTATTTTTTTTTATCTGAAATTTTTCATGATTTCCAATATCCTAATTTGAACACTCTTATCCATGTATATGTCGGGTAGCGGGGGTATCATATGCTCACAGTATTTCTAGTTTATAAGGCATATTAGTATCGGTTTGCTGCCGTAGATATTAAAAGTGGTTTCTCTGTATTAGAGAGAATATCGGTGTGATGCCCGAGATATTCAAGTGGTGTCCGCATTGTCCTTGGGAAAAAGATAAGTTATTTTTACCTTAAATAAAGGTCTGATAAGATAATGACTACAAGACCTGTTAATCTCTCTTTCCATCTGCTGAAATATATCCAATATTTCCGCTATATGTTTCACATAACCGTGTCTCTGGTCCACTGTGATGTCCTGTTCTTCTTTTTTTTCACGCTCGCAAAAGGAGTTAATCCCGAAAATTTGGGCCTTTTCTTTCTTGTACATATATGTTTTAGATTTTAGTTTTATTTCATATTTTTATTTTGTTGTTCTCCATGCACGACAGCTACACAAACCTTCTTATTTATATGACATTAAGCTGTCTCGCAACATATATATTCATGTTTCACATAACACCTAGCTCCGAAAACCAAATAAACTAGCCAAGTCCTTTAGTTTTAGTTTTCGTTAGAAGCTGTTCTTTCATTGAACAATTCTCAAAGCGTTTTCTTTCAGTCAACTAACTTTTGATTGCAGGTGCTGAATACCTTGTAGTTAACGATTACTTGATTCCTCCATACCTCCATTAGTAGCCTCATTAGAGTTCATCTTTTTCAATTTTTCGTTTATGTTTTTGTTATTTATATTTGTATTTGATACCATATGCATATATTTAGGGAGTGGGCTTGTATATGCTTTGCCTGTTGCCCAACCTTTTGCTTGATGGAAGGAAATAAGTTGAAATCAATTTAAGGGTTATCTTCATCTTATATCTGATTCACCATCATTAGAACCATATCTGGGCTGATGCCTCTTTATTGATAACTCTGAACATATGTAAATAAAACTTTAAGCCAAGCGTGATTATTTTATTTTTACATAGTGGACTTCTCATTTTCGAGCGGCAGTTTTTCAATATCCCCAGGCAAAAAGGGTCCACATTTCACAAACTTATTCGTTATTGTTGTGCCTGTAGTATGTATACACCGATTTAGTCAACAAAGCGGAGTTACTGTCTCAAAAAGTTATGTTGAACCACCTTTGGTATTTTAACTACAGAAGTATTGCCATGTGTCATCAGGTTTGACAGATCGTTTCAATGCTTGTAATTCACAAACATATTTATACTCCTGTCTAAATACTGTTCACATTTTCAAAATAAAAGTATATTTTGGCCATTTCTTTTTAAATTTTATAGCAGCGATTCTAAAAGCATTCATTTGTGTTGATATTACTTTTGTGGGAGTTGACAATTCATGAATATTCTAACACAGCGAGGTTCCATTCGGGGAATTTTTGTCGCGTGTTATATTGAAACATTTTTATCCATTTAAAGAGATTTTGCACATATTAAAGATTGCCGTTTAAGGTTAATGAGGACAGCTGTCACGTTATCAAACCAGAAAAAATAGCAGGAAAAATTTAAAATGCACAGAATGGAATGAAATTTGACACGAAGGTTATTTAGCATGTGTAGAAACGAGTTTTGGTCTTAAAAATATCAAAATGAAAACCTTTGCCATGGAAATAGAAAAATGGCGGGGGAAACTTCATTTGCTGCAGATGGGATGAAAAAGGGGGATTCCCTTGAAAAACGATAGTAAAAGGGATAAAAATATGCCAGCGAAGCCTTCGAATTTTCTGCCTATCACGTGACCTTTTTGTACGATTTAAACATCACATGACAAAATAAAGTTCATTCCGATTGCCTGGTTTTATTTTTCAACATAACGAGAATTAGTTTGCTTATGCATTTTTTGAAGAGTTGTCAATTTCTATTCTTTTTGTTAATCAATTAACCAAATATTTATTGCTAATAATTTCTCCGATCAATTAAATCATATGTCTCGCCCAGTCGGGTTTCATCGCCGAAAAATTTCTCTTCTGGTCTCCTTGCATTTCACGTTCAACCGGAAACTAGTTCGTGCTGCCATGGTGACATTGATGACGAACCGCGAAATTCCCGTTCAGCAGTTTATAATTTTTTCGCTGTTTAGTATTATTGTTGGGGTTTAGAAACATGTTAATTGATTATCAAGTTCCCCATTCAAACGGTTTGAAAATAACCTTTCAAATTTTAACTCCTTTTGACTTCTGATCATTGACCAGTCACCCAAGGGCAGTGCCTCTTCATGGGCCCGGATAAATTACACAAACGATAATTTCCCCATTGACCGTGCACAGTATAAGTTATCATGCATTGAACCAACTAATATGATTATTTAGATAGTGCCGAAAATCGTTGAACGGTAAGGCCTGAATGATTATTTAGATAGTGCCGAAAATCGTTGAACGGTAAGGCCTGAAGGCCTTACCGTTCAACGATTTTCGGCACTATCTAAATAATCATATTAGTTGGTTCAATGCATGATAACATTTTTGTGCGGTTATGCAAACCTTAGCTTTTGTTTAACCAAGAAAACAATAATTATAAAATGACCTACATTTAACTACACGATTCTACACATAAACGCTAGTCCGTAACCTGAACAATACACAACCGAATGATTTATTGATAAAGATTGAACCAGTAAACACATGCCAGTAAATGACGTTTTCGTAATACACTTAGCGAAAACCTTTGAAAATGAATGGAGATAAAATATTTCATATAATTTACATGCTATTCCAAGTATAGATGTATTTCATATTTTAACTTCCAATGTAAATATCAGGCTGAAATGACTGTAACATTAAGTGGAAGTAAACTATCTATACTGCTTAATTTCAATATGTTTATTTAGCCATGCTTACTACATGTTTGTGAATGTTGTCTTTTATATGTACAATTCTTGTAAGCTTTTGAATGACTTTGGTCTAGATGAAACACTACATTATCACGAGTATTGATTTTCTTGTTGTGTATGGCGGACATGGTTATTTAGCAGGTGGTTAACCAACCAATAGAATCCAAGTTTACATCCGCATAACCGCACAATAATTTTTGAGAAGTGAACAAAATGAAAGCAAAATGATCATAATTTACAGATCAGAAAACTTATTTACAAACACTTTTTTTAAAAAGGGCAAGTTATCTTTATTGGTTTCACCATACTGTAGATGGAAACTTGAAGCCAGAATATTTATCTATTTTCAGGGAGGTGTAGATTTCACCACTGCTCTTGCCAGAATATATATTTACAAAAAAGTGCAAGCCCACCTCCCGAGTCAAGTGGTCGTCCCCCTGGCACATGTATAAGACATAAATCTGAACATCCATACGAAACTCATCACTTCACAGTAACTTCGGTATTTAGTTATTTCGATAATTTTTACTCATCACTCATCACAGTAACTTCGGTATTTAGTTATTTCGATAATTTTTACGCAATGTCAGAATTAATTTTGTTTGTTTGTTTGTTT
>MJUU01065389.1:17192-31167 GCA_002080025.1 Modiolus philippinarum | reverse complement strand
TTTTTTTTTCAAAATTAACATTATTTTTTTGGGCAGAAAGCCTCCTTCAGAAATTTTTTTTTCATCATTTTGGCAGCCAAAATATTTTTTTCACACGAAATCGGATCCAAAATTTTTTAAGAAAAAAACCGTAGCCCCCCCACTTCAAGTTAAATGGTCGGTCCCTTATTGTATGCTCAATTGTTAAACTTATTTATGTTGTAGTTGTAATGTGGCAAAAACAGCAATTTTATATGCCGTGTGATTGGATTTTTGATTTTGGAATTTCCTATTTCATCCTTTATGCTTCGGTTTTCACTTGTCGATGTATGACTTTAACTCTTATATCCTATAATTATTGTCATATAGCGATGGTTCCCTGAATATAATATTTCTAACAAAAAGGCCGAACACTATTATTTACAATTCACTTTCTTGTAAAGTACAGGTTAAAAAATTTCCAAAAAACAATGTATCAGTTATTTTATTTTAATTAACACAATAATTCTGTTTATTTTTGTACAATTTTATGTATCAAGTTTTGACCGTTGGTTCTCCACTTCCGTATGATCAGCTGTCTCTAAATAAATAGCCAAATTGCAACTTGTGTTATGTTAAAATCAATGAGTTTTCTTGAACCATCCCTAAAACAATTATGTTTGTCTTAAAATACCTACTCCCTTTTGTATCACATTACAGTTTAACCCTTTTATGTTTATTTATTTAGTATTTTTATCATTGACAATAGAACATTTAATAAATTACTTTATTGAAATCGTCAAAATTTGATCTACAACATTTTTAATCTTATGCTACAATCTGAGATCATCAGTGCACAAACTTTAGCTCAAGTTATGTTCATAGTTTACAGATGAAAGTTTCGCAATATTGTCGTTCACTCTGTCCGTCCGTCGTGTTTTTTCTGCGAAGAGCTAGTATTTTGAGCTTTGGGGTTTGATTTTTTATCGAATTGTTGCATATATTCTGTAGATGCATAATATGCTTGTTGATTTTTTATATTTTTCATTGAGCAAACAAGAGGTCCTAAAATTGGATTTCAGAAATATCTTTTTTTTAATTTCAAGTTTGGTAAATTTCCCGAAATTCTCAAAATACCACTCAAAAAGAAAATTTTTGTTTCACTTTGGATCATTTTACTGAAACACAGAAAATTATTGGATTTCTGTCCAACAACATTACGCTTTATTTGATTTAATTTGATAATAGTAGAAACTCTGTGTAAAGTAACGTCATGCTCAATGCTCTATGTTTTTCGATATGAGAGCACACTCACTGGGGGTCGTATTCCTGCATCTACCAAAATTTCCCGTTTTGCCAATTACAATTAATCCTTTTGCCCGGGTTGCCCCTTCCAACTTTACAGTTCTCCTTATAAATTTAATTGATCAACTTGTTATCGTCCTGATGTAGCTTTAATTTCACGTTTGTTGCCGATCCGCCTTCATGGAGCAATATAAGAACAGGATGTAGTACTGTTCAACATTTAACATGGGCTGTCTTTCGATGAGGTACGGACAAAGCTCATTGTTGAAGCCTTCATTGTGACTTCAAGTGACTAAATACCGAAGTTACTGTGAATTTAAATTCTGCATATGCGCATTACGATAACTTATGTCTCTTCAGTGCAGATAAAATCTAAACGTTTGGAAGACCATTAACTCAAAAATGTTTAAAAGCTGATAGAGGACAAATAACCAATATGATCTAAATGTAAAGCAAAAAATCAGCTAAGGATGTTAGTGACTTCATTGATAGCCTTGAAATTCATGTAAGATATTTTTTGACAGAGCTATCCAATATCCTATTTTTGTAATACTTTCATACTGAAATAATCTTATACAATTTTGCTGTCTGTTATTACATGTATTTGTCCAACATCCGATGACAAGACAGCTGAACTTTACTGATAATTTTGTTATCAATGTTTTGACCTTAATTCCCTTCCAGTGAACTTATAAATATCAGCTTACTTATGAATGAACTTTTCATGAACGCAACTTTGCTAGCTTTCAGAAAAGGTTACACACATAATAAGATTTAAGATGTTTCCTAGAAGATTATCGAAATATTGCGTGACTTACAAAAAGCTTATTATCTTATTTTTAAAAAGAAATGTTGCTAAAAATACCAGAGCCTAATAAAAAAATCTTTTATTTTTTGCTCATTTCGATGTGCGATCACTAAAAATAGAAAAATACGCAAGTTGCACAATGAAAATAAGTTTTGTAACACTTAAACTTTTCCTCCTAACTCGATTAAACAAATGCATAAATACATAAGTAGAATCCCCTTTCTTGATCTTGTTTTTAAATGATGTGTACTTGTCATGTTTTTGGCATTTCTATTAGATTTCTATGGTGGCCATATGCGGCCATTTCGCGTTTTCGCCTTTTCTCCTTTCCCTTTCCACACAGCGAAAACGCGAAATCGAGAATGCGAAAGCAAAAACGCAAAAATGCCAAATCAAGAAGGCGAAAACGAAATCACGAAACCGCGAAATGAATTTCACTTCATGTTTTCGCATTTTCGCCTTCTAGATTCCGTAATTTCGCGTTTGCGCGTTTTCACTCTGTGGAAAGTGAAAGGAGAAAAGGCGAAAACGGGAAATGACGGCATCTGGCCACCATAGATTTCGAACTTTTATTATCTTAGCCAAATATCCTTTCACTTTCCACAATGCAAAAACGCGAAATTGCCACATCTGGCCACCATAGATTTCGGACTTCTACGGTCTTAGCCATATAACAGCAATGTAATATATTGCTTATGACCCTATGGTTTTTTTTGTTTGTTTTGTTTTGTTTTTTTTTCATATGCAATTATATTTTAAACATTTTTACAACCATGCTGACAAAAATTCGTCTTCCCCTTTTAAATCTCCTATTCATCCGTGGTAAAACTTTACTTATGTCAAACCTATGAAAATTTCAGATGGTTACAGTTTCCCGACCTAATATTTTATCGAAATGTGCATATGCAGAACCTAAATTTATAGTAACCTCCGTATGTCGTTATTTGTACATATATCTCCAACTGTCATTTGCTTGTTCATTTTTTTAACAAAACGTCAGATTTTTCACAACCCTATTTATTTTCAAATTAAGTAGCGAACATCTCTAAGCAACAATTTTGAAAGATGGTAAATATGCACAAAATACGAAATGTTGTGTCAGAAAAGACAGTCACGAACATTATAAAATGACGTCATGTATGGAAGTTAATAGATGTAAAGATTGACCTAACATCATTTCGGTATTTAGTTATTTGTTACCACTGGGTCGATGCCACTGCTGGTGGACTGTTAGTCCCCGAGGGTATTCACCAGCCCAGTAGTCAGTACTTCGGTGCTGACCAGAAAGCCGATTATTTTTGGAACCTTACAATATCTAAATTTTTGTTAATTTTGTTGAAAACTAGGGAGTATCTCCCTCATGCAAAGCTCTGTCCTTAGCTGATTCTGGCTTTACATTTAGATCACATTGGTTATTTGTTCTCTATCAGTTTTTAAACATTTTTGAGTTTATGGTCTTCCAAACGTTTAGACTTTATCTGCACTGAAGAGACATAAGTTGTCGAAATGCGCATATGCAGAAAATAAATTTACAGTAAGTTCGGTATTTAGTTATATGTTACCACTGGGTCGATGCTACTGCTGGTGGACTGTTTTCACCAGCCCAGTAGTCAGTACTTCGGTGCTGACCAGAAAGCCGATTATTTTTGGAACCTTACAATATCTAAATTTTTGTTGATTTTGTTGAAAACCTCATGCAAAGCTCTGTCCGTAGCTGATTCTGGCTTTACATTAAGATCAAATTGGTTGTTTGTTCTCTATCAGTTTTTAAACATTTCTGAGTTTATGGTCTTCCAAACGTTTAGACTTTATCTGCACTGAAGAGACATAAGTTGTCGAAATGCGCATATGCAGAAAATAAATTTACAAAAAAATGCCAGAAACTGATTAAAAATCCAGAAAAACTGGGACGTAACTTACATTCTTTACGCAATAGGGGATATCGACAGGATATTCTGCACGTGTCCGTTAAATTAGCTTTGGGATCCAGTGACCTGAGGATTTTACACACATACTGGCCTCTCACTGATACTGCCGATGTCTACTGAAATACATGACGATTCTTTACCAAACCCATTGGGAGTTTTGAATTTGATTTTCCTTCCGTAGTGCGACAGTGTTTTACCAGCGGACTAGGCTCCTTGAGCTAGCCGGCAGTTTAATGGCGAGCACTCTTTGACCCATCTTTCAAAATTACGTTTTGTCCCCCCATTTTTCTTTTCTAGATTGTGGTCATGGAGTTAGTAGTCTACCCGGAAACGGGACAGAGAAAGGGGAGGTTTGGGTACCCATAAACCGGTTTAACCCTACCGCTGGCTTTTGCTAGTGCCGGTACCAAGTCCGGCTGTCCCGAGTTCCTATCGTTGTTTATGTTTGTCTTTTGTATTTTTATTGTGGGTTTTTTTCTTGTGCAGTTCCTATTTACTTTCTGGCATGTGGCTATGTTTTTCGGCCATTGTAGGTGTTTCCTGTTATCTTTTTTATTCCATTTTACAGTAAGTTCGGTATTTAGTTATTTGTTATCCTTTCTTATTTCAGATGCGAGTTGGTGCAGGACGCTTTGAGATGGGTGAACGAAAAGTTACTCATATAGCCGATGGATTTGGCAAACTTCATAGCTTTGAGTTTTATGGGAATGGATCTGCGTCATTTTCAACAAAGTTTATGTATACAACATATTACAATAAATCGATTGAAATGAATGATATAGCGCCATATATGCAAATGGATGTCTTGAATCCACCATTCAATGAATTACAAATAGTGGAAGCATTTTTCCACAGTATGGACAACATTGCCGTAAATGTTTATAGAATTTTCAATGATGTACAGAAAAAATATGAATATATGACTGTTGCGGATATGTGGAAAGTCTACCAATTCGATCACGATTTAAATACAATTGGTGCCGTAACACCAGACGTTGATATAAATAAATTTAAATATGTTGCAGCTGAATCCACTGCGCATCCTATAAAGGAATATGGCTCCGATAAATACTTTACTTTCCTAACAGGAACAAGTACATTACCGAATCAACAAAGTCAGATGACTTTATATAGAATGAATAGTGTTGCCGAGCGGGAAAAAGTCATTACGTGGCCGATCGACGAAAGTCGTTATATTCATTCCTTTTCTGTTACCAAACGTTATGTCGTAATAGTGGCGCCACCAATAACCATAGATCCCTCTAAATTAGTCCAATATGGTTACGTGTTGCCCTCTTTTCAATGGCACAGCACCTCCGATAACTACGTGTATGTAATAGATTTGCAAGAAAAGAAAGTGACAACTTTGAAAACAGACCCATTTTACTTTTTTCATCACGTAAGTGCTTACGAAGAAAATGACACCATTGTGGTTGATATTTGTACATTTGATAACTCGACTACCTTTTCTATGTTTACACTTCCAATTGTGTCAAATCAAACGATTCGTAACAGTATGAAGTTCGGTTTTGGAATGGTCCGCCTGGTTATTGATTTAAAAACAGAAACTGTCCAGCAGAAAAGCTTCCCATCATCACCAAAGGTTCCGTTCTCAACTCGCATAGATTTCCCTATTATCAATGAACATTACCGTTATACAAAGTATTGTTATGTCTATGGTACTGCTCAAAAATATGACAATATTAATTTTGATAAATATGCAATTGTAAAGAAAGATGTATGCGATCCAACAGGGGACAAATTTTGGACAATAAACAATAATTTTCCATCAGAAACCTTATTTGTTCCCACTCCCGGAAGTACCAGAGAGGATGATGGGATACTGATGAGTCATTTGTACGATGGTATTTTAGGCGAAACGAATCTTTATATTATTAATGCTACAACAATGGAAACTATCAGTAAAGCAACATTGCCTACAACTATTCCAGTTGCCGTACATGGGCGCTTCTTTCCAGCCGAATGAGAAATGGCACTGTACACTTATTACCAAATGTATATAGGAAACATACTATGTATGTTTTAAAGCCATGTATTTGTGTTAAATAAACTTGTATATAACTCGAGATATGATTTAATAAAACTAAAACAAAGTGTTGCGCAATGGCTACGAAGTGATACGAAAATTAAAATATGTAGGTGTGGTAAGCCACAATTAAAAGATAAAAATATGTCAAAAACACAAATAATAATAAAACACCATAAAAGGTTTAAAAGTAAAAATCAAGTTTAGGATACTCAAGTTATCATACTTTTTAAACCTTTTATGGTGTTTGTATCATTATTTGTGATCTTGTCATATTTTTATCTTTTAATCGTGGCTCACCACACCTACATATTTTAATTTTCGTAAAATATGATTGTCTTTTGAAAATGCATAAAGATTCTCTGATCGAATTATTGTTAAGTTCCATTTTGTCTGAAATGTTTAATACACTGATTTTTTAGTTATGTACGCCGCTAGGCGGTTGGTGTCATTACGGATTACCCTGAACTCCGTATGATAGCTTGAGTATCATAAACTTGATCACATGCTGTTAAATGCCTACTCTACTCTATGAAATGATATAAACAAGTAGTGAGAATATACAAACCAAAACAGTCTTTGTGTGTCATCCAAAGGAAAGGTAGGATGAGTTAATTGTCGTTTTTTGTCGATCGTTAACTCCAAAAACTGAGCTAATGGAAGTATACAAACTGTCTATAAATCCAGTCAACTTGGAAACTTGCCCATCTCCCCGGATTTACAAATATTTTCGCTAATGCAGGGCCTAAAAATAGAATCCATGGGACTTGCCTTCCTTTAGAATAAGAAGTAGAGTGAGTAACGATGAAAACCCCATCATTTTATTGCTTCGTTTTTTATGGTATATTATACTGAGCGCCTCATCAAAATGTGGGGCCGTTTCAATTTTTGGAAATGAAACTTTTATTCGGTTTCCATTTGTTTTGATATAATTTGCAGTGACGAGACATTTGCTGTCGAAATGGCCAGAAGATAAATTAACTGCAATTTTGGGTACTTGATTGGAACAAAATTATAAGAAATGAAATTAATCATCTTGGCTTTAATCTTTTGCCTGTGATGTATTTTTCAATCTTTTTTATCAATCCAAATCCAAAGTCTAAATCTTTTAATCTAAGTCTTTTAATATTAAATATAGTTTTTTTGCTGATGCCATTGGGATTCTATCCCCTTCAGTCAAGGTTGTAAGGGTTGAGAGTCTGGCACGCTACCACTAGACCACCGAAGACTTGTTCAAAATTGGTTAGTCTCACATTACGTGTCAAAATCGATTTGGGGTTCACTCTGTTTTGACTTCCCTTTGGTCTCACACAGAGATGACGGGAGCAGTGCAACTTGTCTTTAATATCTGTACATTCGAAGAACAGCCGTCTCTAATTCTAACCCCGTTGGGTCCCATATATACATACACAAAATTATTCAATGATAAACAAAATTACAATAACATCAGTTTTCGGAAACGTCACATTTTAGTCCTCCTACCGGTTTCACTGCTTCTACAGATATCCATGCGCTAAACTAACCTAAGCACCATGATTATCTGTAGAAGCAGTGAAACCGGTAGGAGGACCAAAATGTGACGTTTCCGTAAATTGATTGATGTTTATTGTACCTTTGTTTATCATTGAATAATTTTTTGTGCATTTCTTATTGTGTATTTTTTTATTTACGAAATTCAAAGTTGAATTGTTAAATAACTTCCCATAAACCACGCGCATGATGTTTTTTTTTTTGTGATATTTGGGGTCTCTGTGTATTTTTGTGTTTGAAAATGATATTTTATTGGACCTTTATACAATTTTTAAGCTTTTCAAGCTGAATTGTATAGTCGCTGTAGCTATTCTTTGTTTCATACTGCAAATTTAAAGAAAATTGAATACGTGGAAAATTTTCGGGTTACTCCGGACCTACTGCCTTAAATTAATACCAAATTTTGTGTTTGATTTTGATGTCCTCCCTATATATTGTGATGATTTGTAAGTGGGGTAGCCAAATGAAATTGTAAATACCCAGACCCTTCATTAAGCAGTGAATGTAGTACCTTTTTACAGAAACGTCTGCATATCTTACATTGTAGACTTAAATCACTTCTTTAAGATTTGCTTATATTTTAGTACCTTTAAAAAGATCTAAGACATGGGGGCATATTTCTGTTTCCGGAATAGAAATACAGAAATTTCTGGAAATATAAAATCGGTTATTTTAGAAATTCCCACAAATGTCATAGTCCTAGTAATTCTGCTAATCATGGCTGATCTTTGTTGATGGATTATTTAAAGAAGTCACAGTCAGTTAGGGATGCAGACAGAATATGTACGATTTCATGTGTTCATGTCGGAATTCATGATATTTTTTTTAATGCTTTATTGGCAAAAACACATTATTTAAGTTTAACATATAAACATAAAGACACATATCAGATTAATATTTTGCTTTTGAGAAATATTAATGAGTTGGTACATTGCCAAATTTCTTCGCTGAATTAAAAAAAGCGTTGCTCCGTCCCATCGGCTGGTAATTAATAAAACAGAAAACAAACAATATCAGATTTTATTTAATTTTTATCCAAGAGTATTATATAAAAAATCAGGAAAGTTTACAATAATTCTGACAAAATGTGACGCCCTTCTTTGTCTTACAGACAGAGGTAATCTCTTTGTCACTATACAAATTTTACACAAAGCTGTATCTCCATATACAATCAAATTAAGTGATTGCAATTTTAGTCAGTTCTATGTCGCATATTCTTCACTCTTATCTTTTAATTTCCGTTTTCATAAATAAAACTAACATCTACATCTTTCATTTCCATTCTGTACAAATCATCAAACTGTTCATTCTGTGCGACAGTAAACCAATTTTTCCAGTCACCTATTGTACCTACAAATTATGCTCCTAAATGTTACTAAGTTTCGGTTTCATTGTATTGACTGGTATCTATTATAACGGTAAAAGTACCATTAAAAATTAGATGAAGAAACAAAATTATAACATTCAATTTTGAGTTGACATTCATTCTTTCGTTGTTTATTTATTTTTGTTGTTTATTTTTGGAACAAGAATTCTTCAAGTTTGAAATAAAATGTAATTTTAACACACTTGCATTGTGACAGCGTTTGAGAATATATCAATATTATGGCTGTAGTTCCAGTATTGTAATAGTTGTCTTACAAACCGATACGTTTTTTATTACATTGCCCAAAAGCAATAACCAGTAAAACTCATTTGCCTTTTCCATCTCTGGTCGATTTTGGCGACCTTTTTTGTTCTCCGTTATTCCTTTTTTTTCGACTAGCACTGATTAGACATACATTGTGGAAGTTTCATTCACAAGTAAACATCATGTTGATTTCAGTATCTTAATATCTCTTTAATTGACATATACGTTAACTTTACATCAACATTATTTTCACTACTAGTATGATTTTTTTTACCTTTGCGAAATAATGTTGCTTTCTTGTCTGGTTCAATCATCACTGAATCGTCTATTTTCTTAACTTTAATTTTTTCAAAGCTACACTTGTCCGCAATTTTCTCTATCAACTGTTCAGTATATGGAATACCAATAAAATCAGCAATCCTTCTGATACTATCCTGGTGATTCTAAATTGATTAAAAAAAATAATAATAATAATAATTGTAAGAACACTTTGCCAGTTAAGTTTATGTTTGTTGACGATCCCGCATCCATGGATCATTAGGTAAAAAAAGCATGGATGTAGCGTTGCTCAACAATTAGCAATGAATTCCGCTCAAACCAGTGCTAGGGGCCGTCTTGAACTTGCTATGAGGTATGAGTAAAACTCATTGTTGAAGGCCTCATGATGACTTCAAGATGAAGAACAACAATAAAAGCGTTGTTCCATGTATTTGTAGAGACTTTGTCTCATTTGCATGTACTCCGTATTCCTTCTTTGTTAATACATATACCAAAGATATGACCCCCCGAGAACTTGGATATATACTCAACAGATTCACTATTTCTGCTTTTTTACACCGAGCGACGGTCAACCGTTGTAATCAAGCCTTCAGTTTAAGAACAACAATAAAAGCGTAATCCATTGCTCTGTTTTACCATGTCTTAGGAGCCACTTTGTATGGTGTGCATTTACACTAATTCTTTTTTTATTGATGGGTTATTTTAATTTTTAAAAAGACACATAACGAGTATAGGTAATTTGTATTAGTTTCCTTTGGTCTCGCGAGGTAAATATTTTCAGCATTTGCTACTGCCCATATGCGACAAAATATTGACAAAAAGAATCAAAGGCCACGTCTATATTGCCAATCAGCACATCACTGTAAACAAAGAAATATACATCTACAAAAACCGTTAGGATCGTACAAACAATTTACAAATCAATAGTTTATTTTCCGATTTCTTCCAAAGTGACTTTCATTTTTTTTTAATTTGTTCTATTAATTACCGATAAAAAGAATGATAGAAGTTTTGCATCTGATACTTCAAATATTGTTTCCATCAATAAACTCGCCCACAAAGTAGTTTTATAGAAGAAGATATGAAGATTTGATTTCGAAATATGATGCGACTCGCAATCAGCTTACTAGTAAGGCCATTTTTCACTCTCTTCGTTTTGAAAATGTTGTTAGAAATGTCAAAAACTGATGAAAAATTCAGAAAAACTTAGATTCTTTACGTAATAGGGGACATTCTTCATGGTTCCGTTAAATTGGCTTTGGGATCCAATGGCCTGAAAATATTACAGGTATACTGGCCTCTTACTGATACTGCCGGTATCTACTGAAATCTATGATGATTCTTTACTAAACCCTTTTGAATCTGATCTTCATTCCATAGTTCGACAGTGTTTTACCAGCAGAATAGGCTCCTTGACCTAGCCGGCTAAACCCTTTGGGGAGTTTTGAACTTCTGATTTTTATTCCGTAGCTCGACAGTGTTTTACCAGCAGAATAGGCTCATTGACCTAGCCGGTAGTTTAGCGGCAAGCACTTCTCGAGCCATCTTTCTAAATTACGTTTTGTCTTATTCTTTCCTACTCAAGATTGTGGTCTTGGAGTTAGTAGTCATTGTATTGTATTTTATTCGTATGTTTATTATTCTATAGGGAAACAGGAAATGGATAGGGGAGGTTTGTATAGCCATACCTGTTTAACCCTACCGCTGGCTCTTGCTGGTGCCGGTACCACGTCCGGCTATCCCGAGTTCTTATCGTTGTCCTTGTTTGTCTTTTGTCATTTTATTGTTTATCTTGTGCGGTTCCCTGTTGGGTTGTGGTTTTTAGCCATAGTAAGTGTTTTCTGTTATCTTTTCTACATTAATTCGTCAATTATTGTCGACAGTATTATTCGTATCAAAAACAAAACTTCCACTTTTCAACATGTAATATACATTTCAATTTTCGCACTTGATATTTCACCCAATATCAGTGCAAATTAGGAATTTTAAGAATTTCAGAGAGTATGTACACGATGTTGTAAAACAGAATTACATATAGCTCCATTCAAGAGGTGACCCAACCTTTGCCCAACTTCTAAAACCTTTTTGATTGATTTGAGCTGATTTGTATATAAATATATTACTTGAGCCGACTGACCTATAGAAAATCCAATAAACAGCTGCGCCAAAAGCGCATGATACGCCCGTCCACACTTTTAATCAAACTGATTAAATGATGCTTGAAATTAAAAACTCCATATGAACAAACATGACAAGGGACTTCTGATATGTATCAATTATTTCATCTGATGTTAAACAGTCAAAAATATATTGATATAAATATGTAAATATAACTATGAAACAAAATAAAATGGTATAGTTGGCCACGATAAAAAGATAAAAAGTGTTTTTTATCTTTTAATCGTGGCCAACTATACCATTTTATTTTGTTTCAAAAATATATTGGTTTAGGGGTAGTGATGTCTTAAAATAAAACAATATCAATGTGTAGACAGAAATTGCAATTTCATACTTTTTGAAATTATCAAAGTTCAATAACCCTGGAAAGAAAAATCTTTCCACAAAATAAAACGATAGGGAGCTTTCTTCCATCATATCCAACAATCTTGCAAAGTTTCAAGTAAAATGAACGAAGCGTTCTTTAGCTAGAATATGACATGTGGACGGAAATGGTATTTCATGCTTTTTTAAAATAATCAAAGTCCCATAACTCTATAACGAAATACCATCGACAAAATAAAATGATAGGGAGCTTTCTCTCGTCATAGCCAACAATCTTGCAAAGTTTTAAGAAAAATGTTCAAAGCGTTCTCTAGTTAGAGTACGACATGTGGACGAAAATTGCAATTTCAAGCTTTTTTGAAATAATCAAAGTCCCATAACTCTGAAACGAAAAATCAAACGACAAAATAAAATGATAGGGAGCTTTCTTCCGTCATACCCAAGAATCCTGCAAAGTTTAAAAAAAAATGTTCAAAGCGTTCTCTAGTTAGAGTACGACATGTGGACAAAAATTGCAATTTCAAGCTTTTTTGAAATAATCAAAGTCCCATAACTCTGGAACGAAAAATCCAAAGACAAAATAAAACAATAGGGAGCTTTCTTCCGTCATACCCAACTTTCCTGCGAAGTTTCAAGAAAAATGTTTAAAGCGTTCTCTAGTTAGAGTACGACGTGTGGACGGACAGACGGACGGACCGACACCAGTATACCACAATACGTCCCGTCAAAGACGGGCGTATTACTCATTATTTAGGGGCCAACTCCGACCTGCCGTTGGGTGTGGGTTTTCCTCACCGTTCATTCAAGATCTTATGGTGGCTTTGAGTTGGTTATTACTCCCCTTTGGGTCGTTGTCTCTTTGACACATTCCCCGTTTCCCTTCTTTTTCCTATTCAAACGAATTTTCTACCTTTACTGATTTATCTGACATGCTTAATTCCCCAAAGAAAGGATAACAGTAAAAAACCTACAATGGCCGAAAACTACAATCACATGCATTAAACATGATTTTTGTACCAATAAACCGGACTAACCCTACCGCTCTAGCTTTTGCCGATACCAAGTCCAGCTATTCCGAATTACTATCGTTATTTCCGTTCTCCTCTTGTTTTTATGTGTGTTTTCAAGTGCAGTTCCCTTGTGGAATGTGGATATAATTCGTTAACAAGTTAAGGATGTTAGTTGTTCAATTTGAATCAAAATTCACAGTAACTTCAGTATTTAGTTATTTGTTACCACTGGGTCGATGCCTCTGCTGGTGGACTGTTAGTCCCCGAGGGTATTCACCAGCCCAGTAGTCAGTACTTCGGTGCTGACCCGAAAGCCGATTCTTTTTTGGAACCTTTCAATATCTAATTTTTGTAAATTTTATGAAACTAAGGAGTATCTCCCTCATGCAGAGCTCTGTCCTTAGCTGATTTTGGCTTTCTATTTAGATCATATTTGGTAATTTGTTCTCTATCAGTTTTTAAACGTCTTTGACTTTATGGTCTTCCAAACGTTTAGATTTTATCTGCACTGAAGAGACATAAATATTTCACGAAAGGATATGGGGTAAATGAACATGAGACCATAACACATATGTTAGCCCCAACTGCAATAATTTTAATGAGCTGTATAGCCATTTCGGAAATTAATTCCTCATCAGCAGCACTAGAACCCAAACAAAGGAAATCCATAATTTTAAAAAATGATTAAAATGTATAAAACCAAAAGAAATTCTAATAATCAGTAATATCAACTATAGCTAAGGACAAAACTACGATGGACGGAGTTAATCCTTAGGTTTTAGAATTTACACAAATTTAGATAATGTGTTATTGTCTCATGTTCATTTACTCCATATCCTTTCGTAAAATAGTAATTGAACAAAGTGTACACATGAGATATTATCTCATGTACAAGTACACCATATCTAAGAAAAATAAAGAGCATACATCTCTACCACGGGGAATTGTTTTACCAACTCCACACTGCAATAAAAGACA
>MJUU01065389.1:0-17104 GCA_002080025.1 Modiolus philippinarum | reverse complement strand
AACTAGAACCCAAACAAAGGAAATCCATAATTTTAAAAAATGATTAAGTGCATTTTCAAAACAAAACAAATGGTTATATGAACACATAGTGAAAATACAGATAAGACATTTTGTAATTTGGACAAGGTATATATTTTTTCATTCATTTCAATCATCAATCAACTATGAAATGTGCAAAATATCGCATATCTCTTATAAATATAAAAAAGCTTCGTTACTTAACCATTAATGTATATTTTAGTACATGTCTGGTTTGCAGTCTTCAAAATCACGTGAATGCATAAAACTTACAAAAATATTACAAATGCATTTTTTACAAATCATTCTATCTACTGTAAACCAACTAATTTTCGCGATCTTCGCGCGAGAGAAAATATCGCGAAAATAAATCGCCGCGAATATTTCTATTCCTTATATAAATACATCAATAGAAATTGAAAAACAACGAAAATTTATCGCCGCGAAGTTCTCCTTGAGGGATAAAACGCGAAATAAAGTATAAGCGAAAACAAGCTGGTTTACAGTATTTCGTCTGTATTATACACAATATTCTTCTTAGAATATGAGTTAACTCCGCAGATTACCTGAATTGTGAATTAATAAATTTGAACTTTGACAGTAGTTGTTGGAAAGTTTTTCTCGAAAGATTTGATTTTTGTATTTTAAGCGAAGGTGGGACTTTTTACAGATAGTTCGCTTGTGAATTTGGGCATGTGATTTTAGTTTTCGGCCCTTTTAGGAGTTTACTGTTTTTCTTTATTTGTAATGACACTATCATTTGTAGCATATTAGCAAATCTTACCACCACCCTTTTTGTTGTATATGTTTAAGTAATAAGCTGTTTACGTTACTACTAAACAGTTATAACTAAGGCCTTTTCAATCCTTGTTTTACGGAAATGTTGTAAAAAAATGCCAGAAATTGAAAAGCTGGGACGTAACTTACGTAATAGGGGATATCGACAATATATTCTGCTTGCATCCGTTAACTTAGCTTTGAGACCTAGTGACCTGAAAATTTTGCACACATACTGGGCTCTCACTGATACTGCCGATGTGTACTGAAATTTATGATAATTCTTGACCAAAGCCTTCTTGAAGTTTTAAGTTTAATTTTTCTTCCGTAGTGCGACAGTGTTCTATCAGCAGACTAGGCTCCTTGAACTAGCCAGCAGTGTAGCGGCAGGCACTGCTTTCAAAATTACGCATTGTCTTTTTCTCTTCTTTCAAGATTGTGGTCAGGGAGTTAGTCTTCCTGTTTTTGGTTTTATTCGTATGTTTATATACTATAGGGAAACGGGACAGATAAAGGGGAGGTCTTGGTACCCATAAACCGGTTTAACCCTACTGCAGGCTTTTGTTAGTGACGGTATAAGTCCGGCTGTCCCGAGTTCCCATTGTGGTCTACGTTTGTCTTGTCTTATTCGTGTTTTTCCTGTGTAGTTGTGTTGGCAAATTGTGGCACGAAGTTAAAATTTTCAGCCATTGTAGGTGTTTCCTGTTATCCATTTTTACAGTTGCTATTATTTCTTGTATGATTTAATTAATAGGCAATACGTTCTGTAACAAATTGTCACATGTAGTATGTATTTCTGTAACGGAGAAGACCTCTTAAGTTTATACCTTTGTCACTTATATTTCAAGTGATGCAACAAAGCAAGCATTATTTGGAAAAAATGATTTATATAAAAAAAGAAGATTTGTGAAAAGAAATTAGGTTATAAATTGAAAACTCAAAATATGAATTACTTACCAATTTCAAATCTTCAAATGTTAATTTCAGTATATTTGATGTTTCGTTTGAGCACAATTTTTCGAACTCCTTTGTATAGGTGAACCATCCATCAAACATGTCGTCTAAAGAAAGGCAAAATAGCTATATAAATCAACAAAACACGTCATATATGTCAGGTATTATACTAATGAAGTATACCTGACTGCATTGCTATATAGGAGCAAATACTGGTCAGTTATGTTTGTTCTTGAACGTTGGTAATTGGTTACAAATTTCTATATTATATTCAAATACCCTAAAAACTTGATAATGAACGTTAAAAATAAAGTTCCGTGGTAAAAATGATTTACACTGAATGGACTGTTTTAGCTGACCTGGCCGAAGGGCGTGTGAGTTTTTGCCATCGTCTTGTGTCCGTCGTCCGTCCGTACACTTTTTCAAAAATCTGTGAAAGTACAAGGCCAAATAGTTTGAAACTTTACTACAAGGATCTTAAAAGTTTCCTTCATTTTAATCCATCGAGTGGCAAACATGGCCAGTTACTATAAATAGAACATAGGGGGTAAATTGCTGTTTTCTGCAAACAACTAAAAAACTGTTAAAGATATCCAAATTCTGACCTGATAAAAATTATCAGCATGATGAGATCTAACTTCCCTGCAATTTTTTTTTTGCCTGTTTCCTTTCGTCTAATATATTGAAAACGATAGAAAAAAGAACTGAAAAAACTGTAAAAATTACAAAAATTGTCAGTATCGTTTGTTCAACTAATGACTACTATTCACGAATTTAAAAATGATAGAGATACTTTTGAAAAGAATAAGGATAATACTTTTTTTGAAAAATGTATCAAATTCCTAGGCATTCTGGAAAATATCAAAAGTATTGATCAAGTCTTATTGAACTAATTATAATACATCACAGCTTAAGCGCCAACCAATCAATTTATATTTTTACTGTCCAACATTGTTGAATTTGGATTCTCTTCGGTGAAAATTTACCGTACAATTCTGGAAAATTGAAGTAAGAAATACTTTGAGAAGGTTCGACATAGAATTTTCCGGCCATCTCCGCTAAATGTAAAGGGAATAAGGTATGTATTAATTTTGTTTGGAATAATTGAATGAGTTAAAGTTTGTTGCATTTTGGCTACCGTCACCATAAATGTCAAGTCAATGGCTATTCATAACTGCAAACCTCAAATTACCTCAATCCTTTGCAGATGTCTCGCTCAATACCATCGCCATTATCTCCACTCATGTATTTATATTTCCCTAATTCTAATGCTGTTCTCGTCAATTTCATTCTATAGGAGATCAAAGTGTTCTCCAACATGTGGATAAATCGATCTCGCGATTTCATTGGACATTGAAAATGTTACGAACTTTTTTCAAATAGCAAAATATACCAAAGACCGAACGGTGACCCCTAGATGCTTTGTTTTGGGTCGTTTGAACCTGGATATGGGATATTGTCTCCTTGACATTTACCCTATTTCCTTTCTTTTACATACTTAAATAAATTTATTTCGAGTATAAATCGATATAAAAAGTATTTACCCAAAGCATACATTGTTTGTTTATCTTGAATCGCCTTTGAACGATTTACTTTTGTTACTTTCCATGCAATGTAAATTTCATACCCGGTGACGTCACAGTATTGATTGTAGAGGCCCGCAACGAGCTCGAGGTAGAAACTGAAACACTTGAAAATGTCATTCATTTTAGAATTGGAGACATAAAATCTATCATTTGCAAGTCGTTGATTATCATAGTTCTACCGTCTCAAGGGTTAAACATAAGAATTCTCGCTAAAGCTCAAATTTTTAAAGTTTAACCCTTTCGACACTAGAATTATGATAATCAATGACTTGAAAGGATAGATTCTTATTAAATGCATTACAGTTTGTTACTATTAACATTCTTCAAATTACAATGCACGCTATTGATATTTTGTCATTTTATTTTTAATTGTATGAGTACATTGTAGGAATAGCACATCGTTAAAAGGATATACGCAAAAAGACGAAATCTAAAAATCCAAATACACGGCAACTCAGATATAAAGTAGCCATTGTTACTTTTCAGCAATAAGAATGACTATTGGTTTCTGATATGAATGGTTATGCATCTTAAGCCAACATCGCGGCTAACGTAACTTAACCTTCCGACTGATCTTACCCCTTACTGAATTGATGTCACTTGCCGTTTTAACAAAGTGTTAAATAAGCACCTAGCTTATGGTAAATTTAATTTCTGCATATGGCCATTTCGACAACGTATGTCTCTTCAATTCAGATGAAATCTGAATATTTGGAAGACCATAAACAGATGTTTAAGTACTGGTAGAAAAATAATGATCTAAACTCAGCTAAGGACAGAGCTTCACGATACTACTTGAATTTAAATTTCAGACTTTCGGTATATTATTATTATCCATTTTATTAAAATGTTTACCTTTCAATACCATGTTTTCGAAGAATTCTTTCCATTCCCATTTTGGAAACCCGATCTTGCCCTTCAGGAATGAATACTGTGACACCCAGCGGTCCTTTGGATTTCTGTTTAAGTATATGATTTTGAAGTTGTTGTCAACATGTTTCCTTGGGAGATAACGAAAGGGTAAATGTGTATGAAATAATCGCGGATTCTTCATTTTCTCCAATTCCTCAAAGTCATGAGTATATTCTATATTATTTTCTGCCAGAACGCCTGTTGTATTATAGTCTGTGGTTTGGTTTGCCAACATTGACAAGATTTCGTGAACCCAGTGAGAACCTGTTAATATGAAATTACAATCATCAGAATATGCCGCTTTCGTTTTTGTTTAACGAAATACGACAAAGGCAGCTCCAATACTTTATGTATGTCTTTACAACCCTAGATTAAACCTACGAGGAGGTACCACCTGGTTACCGAAAGCTATATTTTCAGTAACCTAGGTAGCCGAATAGTTTAGAGTGCTGGACTAAGTGAAGGCGGTGTTACCATAGATATCACGACAGTGATGGTTCTACTCCAACAGTGGTAACTATCAAATACAAATGTGTTGATCTGGCAATTTTGGGCTGATCTTATGTAAATAATTTTCTTATTTTAGTACTTCAAAATTGAAAGAAAGGGGCCGTCTTCTATCAGGTATTTTTAAACCTAACATCGACATTACCATTTCAGATAATTGAAAGTGATTCATCTTGGGATAAAGAAGCTCGCAAACTGAAAGAGAGATTTTGGATATACCAACTTAGATCACATGAGCCTGACGGGCTTAATGAGAAAGAATAGAAACGTTTTAAAAAGCATACATTGAAGACAACTTTTTTAACTCACCTTTTTATTTTGAATTTTGAAGTATAAAATAAACAAAATTATTTTTCATATTAGGCATGATATATTAGATTGTATACGTTTCTCACTGGATAATAAACCTGTTATTTTATACATAAGTTTTTGTGGTTAATATATTCTCATCAAATAAACGATGTATTGTTACCAAGAAAGATATTTTTCAGATATTTTAACTGACGAAGATTCTTTGTGAATTGATAATTAGCGATTTATTTAAGACCTTTTGTAAACATTTCATAGAAATAGTGTGTTATTACATTTCTTAGGCAAACTATAATGTCATTTTGTGTAATTGTATCATTCTCCACATTTCGTAGATATGAATGTTTTTTCTCTATACCATAATTGGGCTTATACTTCTTAACATAAACGGCTAGTTACAGTTTATGACATATTCTTTTTCAATTAACAATGAGAGGATATGGAGTGCATGCACGTCAGACTATGTCACTACAAATACATGCTACAAATGTAGAACCAAGCAATGAAACATTTTTTGTGTTGTTCCTCATAACTATGAAATTTATTCATTCTTCCGTAAATGGTGGTTTTCAGTGGGAGCTGACCAATGTGAGATCGATGCACGACACCTCATCTCACACCGGTAAATGACAAACCATTCTTCTGTAAATGGTGGTTTACAGTGAGAGACCAATATGAGATCGATGCACGCGACCTCATCTCACACCGGTAAATGACCAACCAGACGTGTTGATTTTTGTGATACAACAATCGTAACCATGACTTAACGTCATAAAACACCTGACGTCACAATGTAAAGAATACTCAAATGCGCGACAACGTTGTTCAAACAGTAAAGGTTACCAGACGTTTCTTTTCGCCTTTTACGGAAGAAAAAGGATCTTGCATAAGATCAAAATTAAAGATCGGGATATCTTTCACTCGTGTTAGAAATTCTACGTCTTTTCCTCTCGTTTCGCTACGCTCCACTCGAGATAAGACGAAATCTCTTACACTTGTGAAAGATATCCCGCTCGATATCCCGATCTTTAATCTGACCTTATGCAAGATCCAATTATTCTTCCAGCTTGCCTTATATTTTAGTTATAGTACAGAACTTGAATAAATAATTCATTGATATCAAATAAATTTATTTCATAAAAGTAAGTTAAATATACTTTAATAGATTCTTGCTCGTTCCTCGTTAGTATGCTAAACCCAGATAATTTTAGAAAACCATATGCAGAATCAAAATTCACAGTAACTTCGGTATTTAGATATTCGGTAATAAAATGATGAAATCATTGTATTATAAACCTATATTTAACTCGTGCTGTTCTAAAAATATGCACAATCTATATCCATGAATATTCCTACAGGTCGATTCAGATAATTTTAGAGTACCATAATCGGTAATAGAATGATGAAATCATTGCATTATGAACTCATGTGTTCAGGAAATATGCACCCAGTCTACATCCATAAATATTCTTCCTACACCGGTCGATTCATTCCTAGAGATTGGGTAAATTTTCATCATTGTTTATTACTAAAATAGTATTGCAATAATCAAAATACCTGATTTCATGGTTGTACAGAGTATGACATCTGTTGATCTAGAATCAAGGTTCCTTATGCGTTTCAGATGTTTTTCTGGGTCCTTCTGTAAAGTCTCTACAGGCAGGAATGAAATACCATCGTATTGCAGGAATGGATAAACTTTAACATCCCTTTAAATTGAGAAAGAGGTATAGCATGTAGCTAATAAGTTTAAGTACATAAACGTTTCAATACCCTGACATAGTTACAATTATCATGAACATAACTGTTCAAGGTATACTCAATTCTAGTCTTTCTATTTGCAGTGTTAACAAGGTGCCCTATTGAAAACATTTTTCGTTTACGCAAGTATCAGTTTAGATATATGCATTTTTGTCAGCACTCAAAAAATTCAAGTTTGAGATCCTGTTCATTCCAGTCTGGTGAGGTTTAAACAGGATCGAACATCGAAAATATAAAGAATTAGCACCAGACAAAATGAAAAGGAAATCATGCTTTTTTGGTTGTTACTTTACGCAAAAGTGTTGGAATTCTTAAGCTGTGAACTAAATTTCGATGCTGGAAAGATCAATTGCCTGTAGAAAGACGTCATTTCCTGGAATGACCTTGGAATGCAATGACAATGACCCTGGATTGTAATGCAACAGTTATATAACGACAGTTTTGATTGGTCAGAACTGACCGTTAATTCCACCATCTACACACCTGGACATGGCAGGTTCCCTGTTTAGTCTGGTTCCTTATAGTGGTTACAAATACACAAGTTAAAAATAGAACATGAAATCGATTAATGGTTTTTAATTGCATTACAATCGCAATAACAGTACATTATTTGAATACCCGAGGGCGTCAATCGTAGATTTGACGGTCAAAATATCCGTTTACAGGCACCGCTACGCGTCGCCTGTAAACTGCATTTTGACCGTCAAATCTACGATTGACGCCCTCGGGTATTCAAATAATGTACTGTTATTGCTTAAATGTAAGTCGAGAGAACATAATTCATGGTATTTGGTGGCCTGTTCAATCACCGAACATTAATAAAATACAAAAAAAATTAGAAGGCTATCTGACGAAGTATTGGCGTTTTTTTGGGGTTTTTTTTTTTGTTTTTTGTTTTTTTTTTTTTTTCTCAAGGGTTTTACAGTCGATTTAATACTGTCGAGTACGTAGTTTGTACAGTGATTGTAGCTAAATGTAAGTCTTTCTCGGTGATGACATTACTGACTGTGACTTTATCCTAGATTTACTCACTGACAGCGAGACTGGTACAGGACTTGATAACCCTTCACTCTAATTTAGTTTACACTGTCAGTGCTTTAGTTTGATGTGTGTGTGTGTGTGTGTGTGTGTGTGTGTGATACAATTCATTTTAAGTCTAGTGGTCTTTGGTACTGATTTATCTTTGTTATTGTATGTATACTAAAGACATTTATTGAAAATGTCTTTGCCTTGGGTGTTAGACAAGTAACATGTCCTATGGTGAAGAATAACTAATACGAATTTATTGTGAATTTAATTTCTGCATATGCGCATTTCGACAACTTATGTCTCTTCAGTTCAGATAAAATCTAAACGTTTGGAAGGCCATAAATTCAAAGATGTTTAAAAACTGATAGAGAAAAAAATCAACCAATATGATCTAAATGTAAAGCCAAAATGAGTTAAGGACAGAGCTTTGCGTGAGGGAGATACTCCTAAGTGTTCAACAAAATTTACAAAAATTTAGATATTGAAAAATTTCAAATAGAATCGACTTTCGAGTTAGCACCGAAGTACTGACTGCTGGGCTGGTGAATACTCTCGGGAACTACAATGACATTAACCAAGCAGCTACAAAACATATCGTTCAAAATCGAAAGTGCCTTGGTTTTAAATGTGTTTTTATTTTTGCGTATTACATTGTTTTACTGTGGTCTCCTTTAAGCCATGTTACTGGGCTTCGATTTTTAAATCACGAAAATGTGTGTCATAAACTCAACAATCTATTTTAGTGTGTTTGCTAAGAAAAATTCCCAAATAATAAGTGATCTTTGAGACTTTCAGGAAATTTACCAAACATGGAATCGAATATTTTTTAAATCCTATTGCTGAAAATGTTCGTCCTAATCGAAACTAAGTAGAATTAAAAAAATAAATGGTTTTGAGACTTTCGGGAAATTTACCAAACTTGGAATTACATTTTAGAATTCTAATTATAGAAATTTCGTTTTTCTAGATGTACCAAACACTTGCTGAAATAGAAGATAACATGCTCAAATTTTAAAAAATAGGATTCTTGTACATTCTCAATAAATAAACCAAAGTTGAAACAGGAATCAAAATTCGAAAAGCTTATTGCAAATCTACAGACAATATGCAACCATTCTACATAAAGATTTCATCTATAAATCCAAAAATGTAGGAGGAGTTTGCATCACATGTCACATGTGTCAAAATCAAAATCTTTGGGCATTTTTTGGCTTCTTGCTTGCACCAAGATAAAGATAAAAAAAATCCGAAGGCTTACTGCACATTTTTTGAAAATCGAAAACAAACTCAAAATCTTACACTGTCTTCACAAACTGTGTTAAGCCTGTTAAGATTGTGATAAGATCAAAATGGCCATACAAGATCATAACATATCTGTTAGCGTTTAACTAAACTTTCTGACTTAAATTTTTTAAACACAAAGCTGATTTAATCTTCTTTTTTTTAAATGTATGCCTAACCTAGGTCAGAATCTCTACCAGACAGCCTTTTTAATGACTATTTGTATTGAAGATAAAGTCATAGGACAAAACAAGAGAATGACCATCTGTTTTCGAAATCTAATTTCTAAAACGAAGGACACGTTTTTCATTAGACTGTTTTCCTTTTTCATCCTCTCTTGTGATTGCAGGCTAATATATTTAATTAACTGCATTAATATTTACTTTAAAAGTTCAGTTTCCGTCTTTCCCGTCATCTTTACCGTTTTGGGATTCGTGTTCAAAGCCTGTACTCAACACTCAATGCAATGTTGTTGATGACCTACAACGTATATAATACTCAACACTCAATACAATGTTGTTGATGTCCTACAACGTATATAATAAGTGGCCATGAGACAAAGAAAACAAACTGTGATTTTAAACCATTTCAAGGGAAGTATGTCTTTTGCTGAAGCGAGGTCTACATAATAACTAAATACCGAGGTTACTGATATATATATGATCAAAAATGAACCTCCTCGTAAAATCCTTGAATCATAACGAAAATATTAAATGGAGTGAAAATTGTATGGATCATTTACTCCAGATTTGTCCTGCCACCAAAATATTAGAATTATGGTACAAACAGTAATCCTGATTGAAATAATAATTTGATAATGACTTTTTTTCTAAATTACAAACTAATATATTACACTCATGATTCCACAATTTCGGGTTCATTTACTAAACATATTGTAGTACAAGTACTGTTTTATTGATGTTTTTTGTTTATCTCCACATTCACTTAATTCGTTAACTTTCTAAAATAGAGTGTAATTGTGTGAATTGTAAATGATTGTTTTGAAGGGCGCATTTCAACTGCGCGAATTAGGGGATTAAAGTACCTTTCAATTGCGCGAATAACTAAATACCGAAGTTACTATGAACTTCATTTCTGCATATGCGCATTTCGACAACTTATGTCTCTTCAGTGCAGATAAAATCTAAACATTTGGAAGTCCATAAACTCAAAGATGTGTAAAAACTGATAGAGAACAAATAACCGGTATGATCTAAATGTAAAGCCAAAATCAGCTAAGGACAGGGCTTTGCATGAGGGAGATACTCCTTAGTTTTCAACAAAATTTACAAAAATTAGATATTGTAAGGTTCTAAATAGAATCGGCGAACAGAGTATCTTTCAACTGCGCGAGTTATTTACCTGTAATTTAGATGGAAATAAGCATAAAAAAAACGATGTAATTTGTATTAGTAGGTAAAGATACATAATAACGAAATATTTAAGTAATATCATCATAAACTATTTGATCTCAAACAAGAGTCGCAACCACAGATCGAAATCAGCCGAGGCAGGAACTATGACAATTTGCCGACTATGTAGTCAGTAAAGACAAGTCAATGTTTTTGGCAACACTTTGGACATCATTACTGTCATTGGGCGCAATTATGCCGAGAGCTTTCACTTTCATTGCACTGAACAATTTTATATTTAGCGCATCCAACCATTTTTATAATGTAATTAAAAAAATAAATTACAACAAAAGGAAAGACTCTTACAAGTACCAACTACTTTCATCGATCTGAAATGGTAAAGTTGACTGAATGTTTGGAACAATATATGTCTATCAATACATTCTGTAGACCGAAAATGTTTATTTCAATGTCGGTTAAGTATAAAGTATAATACTCGCGCACATGAAATGTGTTTTCTCGTACAATTGAAAGATTATTTTCGTGCAAATGAAAGGCTGATTCGCGCAGATGAAATGCACCGATTTTGAATGTTTTGATTTGATATGACATGCACTGGCAACACACAAGATGTCTTAAATGAATATCTCTAGAAATTAACTTTTATGTGACTTCGGTATTTATAGGTAGCTGTTTAGAAATATTGTACTATCCCTCAGTTTAGTAATAGACAAAAGAAAGATGCAGATGATTCACTCACCTGAATATGGAATGCAATTAATACACCCAAGAAAAAGAGAAATTCATATAAAATAAGCCAATATTACATATGTATACGTCACATACCATTAGGTCAGCATATACCTGTATTTATGTACAACTGGACAATGAAAGTTCAACTTGACCTACACATTAGATTTGTTTATTTTGGGTCGATAACATTTATAATAATTGTATAAATAATTGCCTATTATAGTTAATCAGGAAAATATACTTAGAAACCACAGACATGAAACCAAGTCTTACAGAATAAACATACATTTTCGCCGTCCCCATCCCTCTGAAATCCAATTTTATTTGAACGAAAGTCTAAAAATAAATTTGGACACGAAATTCTGTTTGTATGTTTAAAAGTAACACATCCGGAAAAATTAAATAAAACCTTAAATACATTACGGAGTTAATCCTTTCAAAAACAATAATAAAAATGGTGGGATCACTACCTCACTCTTCAAGAATTTCCGAACATACATTCATTGTATGATAAGCAATAAGCTTTTTCTGATTAAACGTGCCGAACCTGAATAGTTATGTGCAATGTTTAAATACGCTATGGCATATAATACGTACATGTTATCGGGCTTTTGACAATTAGTATGGTGAAATAGCATCCCGTGAGGCAGAATATGGAGGGGGCAGTTACCAAACGAGTCCAAATCTTCATATTTTGTTGACCGGAATGATATTTTACAATGCTTCAGCTGTCAAAATCCCGACTTTTTCATCATCCTTTATCTTATATTTTGAATTTGTAAGTTAAGAAGTGCGGTTTCAAATTATAAAAAAGATGCATGGAAAATTCGACATCTTTTCCCCTTCTTGTTAATGGTAAGGAACTGAATTCGAAATGTTTTTGGTTTTTCGAAAACTAAATGTTTGCTGAGCTACACAACTAGTCTTCATCTCGTATTTACAGGTAAAAACTCGGCATCATACAATTAAAACTATGTACATGCATGAGGTTGGTGTTTATTTCCTCCCAGTGCATGCCATCAGAGCAGCTCTGAAACTCTCTACTGTGTCAATCGAGGTCATTAATGTAGGCATTTGGTGCCAATGGTCTTTTGAAAGAATGAATTGTCACAAACGTTGTTTTTGGTTATCTCCTGGAAGTATCGATTTACTCCTAGAGTTCTCCGGTCACTCTGTCCGAGGTACTCATGCCTGTGTCGCTCTTTTTCTGTAAATCTTCCTAATTCTTTTTTTTTTATTTATTTATTTATTTGTTTATGTATTTTTTTTTTTTTTTTGCTGTTTTTAGGTCCAAGAGATCTTCTGTGCAAGAGTATTCCAGAGTAGGGCTTGCAATCGTTGTATAAGCCGATGCTTTAACGGGCTTCGAGCAAACGCTTAGGCTGTGTCTAATGAGTCCGAGCTTTTTGTTTCCCTTCATTACAATATGATCAATGATAACTCCTCGTTGATGGGGACTCTAAGGTATTTTCACAAGCATATACAATTTCTAGAGTGTGTCCATGAAGTTGGTAATTTCTTATTATGGGGTCTTTACTCCCTGTTGATATTGGAATCACGATGCATTTCTTTGCGTTGAAGCTCATTATTTTTTTTATTTTCAAAATACAAAAATACCCAATATGCATAAAAACAGTACATTTCGTTATACTGTACACGTTTTTCAAGGAGTAACCTCTCATCTAAGATCTACCTCTAATTGTTCACTTTATGCTTGGCTGGAGATTTAATATAGTACGTTGCCATCTGCAAACAGTTTCGCGATCGAGAATGATGTCAT
This sequence comes from Modiolus philippinarum, assembly GCA_002080025.1. Taxonomy (NCBI): domain Eukaryota; kingdom Metazoa; phylum Mollusca; class Bivalvia; order Mytilida; family Modiolidae; genus Modiolus; species Modiolus philippinarum. The sequence continues at coordinate 4,085 of MJUU01065389.1, read as the reverse complement.
TTCTCGCATGTCATTAATATGAGTCAGGAATAACAGGGGCCCAGGACTGTTCTTTGTGGTAGACCTAAAAATACTGGTGCTTGGCACGACATTGTTCCTTCTAGCACAAATCTCTGCATTCCGTTTTCTAGGAATGAGGGATCCATCTATTCGTTGTATGGTTTATACCATAGTATTTTAGTTTGTGTAGCAGTCTGCTGTCGGGTACTATCAGATGCCTTTGTTAAGTCTAATAATATGATATGCAATTGAGATCCTTTGGCTAGTTTAGTAGCCATATCGTGGATGGAAACGATGAGATGTGCTTCGCATGATCTTCTTTTACAAAATCCATGGTGAGCATCAGTGAGTTGATGTAGAGGAAACCGGTGTATAATTTGCTGCAAGGCGTCTTTTGTCTTAACAGGAGCAAAATATTGTCGTCTCTCAAATCCTAAGATACCTCCATGTGTCTAACAATTATTAATATATTGATGTTAGTATGGGTGCCACTGTTATGCACAATGTATAAATACGCTATGGAAAGTACCGAATAAGTGGTTATTTTTTCGGGAAGCAAATTTCTCGATTTCCTTCAAAATTGCTGGATTTAATTTTTGCGGAATTAAAATTTTTGCGATTGCTTATCATTTACTTTATAACGTCTCATATAAATAATATTTCGCGGTATGCTATTGTCGCGAGTTCAGATTGGTTGCTAATAAAGCGAAAATTAAGTCCTCTCGAAAATAACCACTTATACGGTAATGCTGAGAAGTTCTATTGTTCGTGGGGTTCCAATTTTCGTTGATTTCATGGTTCGCTAAAACCACGAAATTAAGTTCCCAACGAAATGCATATTTTCCCTTAAGCTTTAATTTATGAAATTTGAAACCACGAATTTAAGTACCCACGAATCAGTGATATTTATGAAAACCACGAAAATTGGTGTCCACGAACATAAGTACTTCCACAGTACGTATATGTTATCGGGCTTATGACAGCTATGTATCGTAAACTAATATCCGTTGAGCCAGAATAAAGCAGAGGTGGAGTTAGCGAACGAGCTTAAAGCTTCATATTCTGGCGAGCGGAGTGATATTTTACAATGATTCAGATGTCAAAATTCTGATAACTTGTTTATCACCCTTTATTCTATATTTTAAATTTGTAATTAAAGAACTTGAATGATATTTTACAGTATTTCAGCTGTCAAAATCCCGATCACTTGTTTATCATCCTTTATTCGATATATTAAATTTGTAATTAAAGAACTGAGATCTCAAATTATCCCAAAGTTGCGAGCGAAATTCGACATCTTCTTCCCGTTTTCTTCTGTGTAAGGAACCGTATTCGAAACACGAAAGAATTTGTTTCTGTGAAATCTACACGTTTGCTGGGCGACACAACTAGTCTTCATATCGTTTTTTCAGATAAAAAAAAATCGGCATCATACAATTAAATCTATGTACATGAGATTAGTGCTTATTTCCTTCCAGAGCATGCCACCAGGGAGGTTCTGAAACTCTAACATGTTAACCGAGGCCACTGATTGTTGGTTATCTCGTGGACGAAGCGGTTTTCAGCTCGAGTTTTCCTGTCACTCGGTCGGAGGTACTCATGCCTATTGATGGATTTTATATAGCATAGATAAACCCTTTGAAACATAGAGTCAATTTCACTAAGTATGTTCTTTGAAGGCTTCTCCAAAGTTCCTTTTATCTTTTTGATGTTTTATATTTCCTCTTCTTCCCAAAAGTAATTTTCTCTTTTAATTGGTTGATAGTAATTGATTGGTCATTCAAGTTGATATCTGGCACACTTGTAAGTTGAAATCCCTAATTATATCCCCCTTAATGTTCTTCCATTCGAAACGAAAGATATGCTCTATTTACTTTTATAAATAATGATAATGATAATTTCGAGAAACTTACTGATAAAGAAAATTTTTTTAGGATTATGAATAATGAAAATGCAGAAATCTTAAAGTTAAAGTTAGGACAATTTATATACGAGGGCTTTATGAAAAGACAACACAAATTAAATTAAATGCTCGATATTCAATATATATTTTTTCAATACTCATTTATATGCATGCTATGTTTTGGTTCTCCTTCCCACTGTACACATTCTAACTTAATGTCATGTGTTGTGTTGTATCTATACTACTAAAAAAACGAAGTCCGATTTTCTAGACGGCATGGAGTCTTGACAACAAATCAATTAATTAAACTTTATGTATGATTAGTCTGAGACTGTGGTGTAGATTGAAAATTTCATCAGTCCAAATCTGTTTGTTTTCTTAATTAGCAATTAACCAAGTAATTAATATTCCGGATAGGTGCCCGAAGGCCGATTTGTATATTATAATAGTTAGCATTATTAACTCCCTTTGTTTAAAAAAGTGATGCAAACAAAAAACAATTTAACATTTATCTTTACGAATATTACAAGGATTCGCACTAAAAGTTATACTGTAAAATAATGAAAATATTCAATTAATGAGATTTACACCGAAATAGTAACATGTTAAAAATTGGGTGCAAGTTTTATCAAGAAATTATGTTACATTTGAATTATATTATTTTTTACAAATGTTGCATTTATGATTATAATTCTAACTCGAACAAATATTTATGGATAAATGGTGTTTTAATTGAAACTTATATGAAAGGTCATGAAACATTATTGCGGTTCTTATGTTGATGATTTCACTGTCATTATATTCCTCTTGAGATTTCCACTTTCGATCGGACAGCGGATTTGTCCGATCCAATCCTGATTGCTTTATTCAGAATTGCTTTATTCAGAACGAACTGAATATTAATTTGATTATTATTTGCGATGTCCAGTTGTTCGTGTTTGGGTCCTAAATTTCCATTGATTAACAACGGGAAATTACTAGTTAATATATACAATTATCAAATCAAGTTTGAATGAGTGTATGTGAGAAGTATGTATGAGATGAGGAAAAGTTATTTGTGCAAGAGGAAATACCTCTCTAAATTTATATATCCCAAGGGACCACTAATTGGTTAATAAACTATTCTTAATTCTTAATTAAGCGGGCGGCATATAGTGATCATGGTGTCTGTCCGTCCATCTGTTCGTCCGTCCGTTCGTTCTTTCGTCCGTCCGTCCGTCCATTGTGGCAACAATTCCTCCTAGACCGTTTGATGAAATTCACTGAAACTTTCACAGAATGTTCAGTACATAATGCAATTGTACACCAGCTATTTGAAAATTTGATTCGACTTTTTTTCTTCTAGAAATCAACAAGGGGCGGGGTTATGATATTGGTGAGCTTTGCTCACAATTTTTCTAGTGATATAATGTCCTATTGGTGTTTCTTTCTGATGGTGTTTATTTCTTCTCTTATTTGTTCCAAAGTAATTATCATCTGTTTTGTCAGGTGTTCGATAGAATACACCAATAATTATTTTCTTGTTTCCCTCTGTGAAAATTGTTCCAGTAACCATCTCAATTTGTTTACTTTTTGTGTTGTTACTCAACTGTAGGTGTTGTCTGGCTGAAATAATTACATCCTCATATGGATCTTTTGGTTGATAAACTATTCTTAATTCTTAATTAAGCGATCATGGTGTCTGTCCGTCCATCTGTTCGTCCGTTCGTTCGTTCTTTCGTCCGTCCGTCCGTCCGTCCATTGGTCGGTCTCTGCGTTCGACATCGTATTAGTTGTAGTCTAGCAAAATATCGCCGCTTTTGATATAAGGGTCCAGCAATGTTTCTGTTCCAACTATAAAATCTGGATCTATTGATGCTATCAATGTTTCCAATTGTTCCCCTTTTTGTCTCGCCCGCGACGAAAGTCACGGAAAGCGAGACATAGGCGTGCAAAGTATGACGGCGACGGCGTTAACTTTTTACTAAATGCAGGATATTTTGAAAACCCTTTGATGTAGGAACATATTTGGTCCAGTAATAGTAATAATCAAGTGCTACCTGAAGGACATAAAATCATGTGACCTTGACCTCAATTGCATGGTCCAGTGACCATGTTAAGTTTCTCTGATTAGATCAATTTCTCAACAACTCTAAGAGTAGTTGATATGGCAAAAAGCCGTAGGTTTTCAAAAAACGTTTTT
>MJUU01065382.1:2728-14280 GCA_002080025.1 Modiolus philippinarum | reverse complement strand
AAACAAAGAAACAGGGAAATAACATGAGCACGACACAGAAAAGAAAAAAAGACACACACATATGCAAAATGAACAACACGAACCCAATAAAAACCATGGGTATGAAGATCAGGTGCACTGGTAGAGTAAGCCTCTCCTGCTTCTTGTAAGACACCCGCCGTGCTGAACGTGTCATCTCTGGCGGTGAGATCAAATCCGGTAGAGGGAAAACAAACTTCAGTGGCAAAGAGAAAAATCAGTTGTCATATGGGAAACAGATACCACATAGCGGTCCACGGGATCGTTGTGTCGACCGTGAAGCCTCTGTAGTGATGATGATCAATTTATGGGTAGCATACCCTTGCTTGAGAGGCCTATGTGTAAGCGACCGAGCCCTGTCGAGGTAGTCACTGTATCTACAACAGGCCCTTGAGTAGCGAATGAGTTGGGAGATGTTAACTCCATATGCCGGTGCTTTTAGAATGTTGCTACAAAGAAAAGGGAAGTTAACTATTGGAAAGAGGATTTTTCAAGTTACAAATATGATTTTTTTTACATCAACAAATGATCTGCACCTGTTTCGTAACCTCATAATTATCAAATGAGTGAACCCAAAAGGAATGCATTCGGGTACCAGTTTATCCAACTGTTCTAGAACTAATTTTGTTACACGAATTTATGTCAAAAGATACGATTTCAATTTTGATATTGTCAACTTTCCACACCTCGACAGTAATATCCCGTCTTCCCCAGCGTGTGCAGTATATATTTCTCAATAAATCCGTTACGCTAGAGCATGTAGTCACTATCAAGATTTCTTGCAACGACTCAGATGTTTAATTCGTAAGCTTTTAAATCAGGGCTACGATAATGCAGATTAATAGTTTTTCCCAAGAAATTTATTGGGCGATATCCAGATTTGATTGATAAATATTCAATTCCAATTTCCAATTTTATTTAAGACGGTTTTGTTAAAGTTTTTGGCGTATTCTTTGATTTTTGCCTATATGCCACTTTGATTTGATTTGTGCGCCGAGTGACAAAAACATTTTAAGCTTGTACATCGAACGATAAAAACATTTCACCTGTGTGAAAACAATGCAATGTTTTGACGACATTATGGCTTTGACATTTAACACAATCTGGGCACACAGAAGCTTTTAGTTAGTCGTCATATAAGTGGGAGGTTGAAGCATCATAAAACCTGTTTTTTTTTTTTTATTAATAAAATGCCCGTTCCAAGTCGGGAATATGACGGCTTGCCAAAATTGTTCTGTGTTGGATTGTGTTTTCCTGATTCTGTCGAACGTTATACGGATTTTCCTTACTGGTTTCTCCCTTTGATCGATTCGGACTTTTGTTGTCACTTTTATCATTATAAAACAGTAAATACTTTTAACAAATACGCTTTAGATGTTACAAACACTCGACCCACACTTCGGAAACTGGTGCGACTGCAGAGGAAAAACACAGACAAACTTAAAAAACAACAACTCGAGATAGTCAGACTTGGTACTTTTTGTTCAAATAATATTTTAAATATTTTTCAAACAATAGCTTTCGACTAGTTGGTAACAAGCTTAAATAACTGACTTATCAAATGATCGAATGTTATCTGAAACAAGAAACTTAGCGGGAAAGTCATAAGCTCTCTGTGGACGAAAGGTTTAGTGCAGCATGATATACACTAGTACACACAGTAAAGTAAAACTCGAAAGAAAGATTACAAACGGCATTAGATTTTACATCAACATTTGTCGTATATGCAACGGTTCTCAAGTTATCACCCAAAACGTTAATTTACCATTGTTTCTTTTTAACACCACAGCAATGAAAGGGTTCAGTGGGGCTAAATTTGTGTCGTGTGTCATGCAGACATGTAGACAGTTTTTTTTTGCCCTGGGGAAATCTCGGACCCTTTTTGTCAGAATACTACCTACCATATGAAATATTGTCCAGGGTTTTATCACAAACTCTCTATAGAATTTCTCCTTCAAATTTTGTCACATTTGTATCTACCATATGAATGTTTGCTACTGGTATCTTAAGTTGGGGGTCGTTTCTACTGATTTCATAGGTTTAATGAGTCAAAAATAGCATAAGAGTATTTGTTTAATTCTACAAAACTGTATATTATAATGCAATCAAACCTTTTACTTAAAGATTTTTAGTGGCTTAAAGGATTAGCTTATTTGTAAGATTCTTCCGAAAAGCAAGTGGAATAAAATTCAACGATATGTTGTGGCATATGTCTTTTTTTAATTGTACTGATTTTAGAAAGTCGCAAAGAAAACCATAGATTATTGTCAGTTTTTGCTAAAATATTAAAGAATATTTTGTTCATACGTATGATCCTGTTATGCACTTTCAAACTTGTTCATATCAAAAAGAAAGCTTTTATGGATACAAAATAAACTAAGTGAAACTTTCTGAAAAGTGAGGCTTAAAAATCCCTATAGCATTAAGACTATCAATCACCAAAGCAGTAAACAGCAGAAAAGACAGGTAAAAATTAAGAATTGTGACCCATTGCTTTTATCATCAATATCAAGAGGCTTGATTGTGGTTGACGTCTTTCAGTCTTGTTGTCGACTTACACTTTTCCAGTTGATTTAATATCTGTTGACGGCCTTGTATCCACAAGAAAATAGAAGCATGGGTGTAGCTTTGTTCGATATTTAGCAATGAATTCCACTCGACCCGGTGCTTAAGGCCGTCTTGAATTTACAAGCGGGTATGAGCAAAGCTCAGTGCCGAAGGCCTTGTATTGACTTCAAGATGAAGGACAACAAAATAAGCATTGTTCCTTTGCTTCTTTTTTCTGCCATGTACCTGTAGAGATCTCGTTGAATTGATAATATTGATTATTTTAAGCATTCCTTTGTGAAAACATCAAATTTTGAGACAAGTGAAAAGCAGCGTGACGAAAGTTGAAAACATGGGAACCCTAAGCCATAAAGCTTTCTTCACGGTAAAATTTTCTTTGAAATACTTCAGTAAATACCATGCAATAAAACTTAGAAAATAGAAGTTGGCTGACGAACAGATAAACAAACACCAGTTTTTGAGTTAGTGGGGTAGTTTTCCCCCATTTTGAATAATATGATTTTTTCTTTGCCTTGTCTTATCTGCTCTTTAAATATTCAAAAATATTTTTCAACCATTGGTAGAAATTTATTAATTTATTAGGACAGGACATACACCTGCTATGTATTTTGGTAATTAGATATGGTATGATAATTCATTATTAAAATACACTGTATATATAATTTGGAAAGGGATATTTTAATCAAAGTACTGAAGTACTGTTTACTCGCAGTTCTGTTGGCATGGGTAAGCATATCTCCAAAATGAATGAAGTTCCAGTATTATATACAAAATAAAATTAATGTGAATATTGTTTTGACCAAACACTTTTTACTTTATTTATTTTGTAGCCTATATAGATAACAAAATCCATTTTGTAAACATGTGTAAGCCTGTCCTTATGCAAGATATCTGTGGAAACCTCTTGATAATATCTGAACCAGAGCTCTAATTTAACTCTCATTAATTTATGTAGACCAGCTAACACATTATATTTAAGATCTTGCCCTAAACCAGTCTCTTCTTATACAGTAAGCAATGCGACATATCTTCAGCTGAAGCTATATTGGTCAGCTTGATTCATCGATATTCCAATATCAAGATCTTTTGATACCGTATATAGAAAGAATTGGAATTTACTCCTCAGAGACACTCATTGCGAACAAAGATAATTGATGTATGTAATGTAAATGCTTATTGCTCATTGTTAAAATCCGTGGTGAGTCAAAAATGAAACACAACATCTTTAGCTTGATTTGCATATATTCATATTTTGAAAACAGTATAATTGATTGTAAATTATACATTTAGGAGATAGATATTATAAAATATACAGAGAACAGCGTTTTTATAAACAATGTCACGAAATACGAACATTTTTTTTCATTGTCAAAAGAATAAAGAAACGATCTTTTTACCCTTATTGATAATTTTAACCTTAGGACCAAGATGGTACAGTTTCAGTAAAGTAAAATGTTATTTTTATGGCAATTCTCATTAACGCTAAAATATTGTATATAATTGTCAATTCTAAATGAAATAAGATCAATTTCAAAATTCATTTTTGTTGAAAAGAGTATTTTTCAAGCTCCTAATTATGTAACCTTTTAAGGGCATAGTTGTCATGATGACATGTAAACAAACAAAATTCTAACCATTTCAACTTCTAATAGTAACACGACTCCTAAGATATTATTCACTGTCTTATTTATCAATAGCAATATAAATTTTAATGTACTGCTAGCCCAGTTTATTACATTTAATGCGTCTGAATCCTAGAATCTCCATCTGATCTAATCATGCATGAAAGTATCGATAATATGCCCTTTGATCCTTTGGTGAATTTGTATGCTACTGGTCTAGACATGCTGTCAATTGCTTATGTTGCATGCCAAATTTGAATTAACCCCATTCAGTCCTACAGACGTTTATGTTACATAACTTAATACCATGAATACTGAATAAACTATCATCTGGCTAATTCTTCAGGGTGAATGATGTACGAGATGGGGACACTGCACAAAACAAATAAATCTAATCATAAATGAACAAATAATCTAACAATCTTAATTTTGAAATAAGGAACCAAATTGAGCTAAAAATACAATTCGCGATAAAATGTGTGTTTCAATACAATGAATAGAATACAGTCAATGAAAAAAAAAATCACCACAGTAGTAAGCTGCACACGGTCAGAGCTGAATAAATATTATACCAGATTATAGCTACATTATCATGCCACTTGAATAATATATCTGGGTATATTGATATAATTTTTTGTTACAATCGAAAAGGTGCACTTATTGACCCCCCCCCCCCCCCCCAAAGGAAAAAAAAAACTCCAGCACCAAAAAAGATTGCGGTTAATTTGCATTAACAAGTTCATATACGGATTGTATGTAATAATAACAAAGTACCGATTTCACTGTAGTCTGTAAATTTTGACATTGTCATACGAATTGGCACAAATATACCTAAAAATATTGTTGTATATATATATATTCTAAGTGGATATTATGTAAATACAAATACCCTATACAAGCTATTTATTTACAATAAATCAGATATTAACGTGCTTGTGCAATATTAATTAATTATCAAACAACCTTCATCTGATCAGCTTGCATAATTTATATACAATTTTAATAGCCTTTCCCGTCGTCGTTATAAATCAAAGGTGAGTGACAGGCGCTGTTTTAAGACAGATGATATGGGCGGTACTATTTTGTTATTTATATCCGCGTTGCTCGTTGATCCTTCCGCAGTTAAGATTGAAATGCATTATCCCCCAATATAATCCCAAATGTTGGCATTAGATGTATCATTTCAATCCGGATAATTTTTAAAGTGTACGGCTGAATTTGGACTGGTTTTACTTACTTATTGCATTCAAGAATGCAATTGCAAGAAATCAATGTGCGACAGCATAACCCGCAGAAAACTGCGAGTAAAAAGGAAGGTAATCTGATAAAATATTTTACTTCAATATTTCCGTGAAAAAGTACATTTGCAAATCATTTAGAAAACATAGTCGGTAACCCCAATTTTTCTTTATAATTTTGGAAAGTATGTACACAGAGCAAATTTATGAGTAAAATACATAGAAATCTGTGGATTGGTTTGACCGAAAACAACAAAATATCTGTTTCCCTGTATCTGTGAAAATATCAAGATGATCTATTTTGAAAATGAGCACGGAGACCTCCTCCCCCTTTATTTGTGTAAGTCAAAACAGTACCCATCTTTCCATGTGAAAGCTAGAAAAAAACAAGGGGCATAACTTTTAAGTACCATCTACATTAAAACCTCAAAAATCATATATATCATAAAGTAAGAGCGTTAAAATGCCGTCGAATCATTTGAATGCAATAAAAGGGATAATTATGGTGACCCGATGCAGCCATTTCGCGTTTTCTACTTGCACTTTCCACAGAGCGAAAAACGCGAAATCGCGAAGGCGAAAACGCGAAAATGCGAAAACGCGAAAATGCGAAAACGAGAAAATGCGAAAACGAGAAAATAAATAAATAAATTTCAATCCGGATAATTTTTAAAGTGTACGGCTGAATTTGGACTGGTTTTACTTACTTATTGCATTCAAGAATGCAAATGCAAGAAATCAATGTGCGACAGCATAACCCGCAGAAAACTGCGAGTAAAAAGGAAGGTAATCTGATAAAATATTTTACTTCAATATTTCCGTGAAAAAGTACATTTGCAAATCATTTAGAAAACATAGTCGGTAACCCCAATTTTTCTTTATAATTTTGGAAAGTATGTACACAGAGCAAATTTATGAGTAAAATACATAGAAATCTGTGGATTGATTTGACCGAAAACAACAAAATATCTGTTTCCCTGTATCTGTGATAATATCAAGATGATCTATTTTGAAAATGAGCACGGAGACCTCCTCCCCCTTTATTTAGAGAGAGTAACTTATTTTGATCGAACCAATTTTCAATAAGGCTCTCTTTATAACAAACAGAAATATAATTCAAATGAAGTGTTGCGTGTCACTCAAATTGTAGTGGTCAAATTCCTCAGTGGAAAGATGATCTCGATTATATCACATCCTAAGACTTTAACTCAGTTGGGCTTTGACTTCAGACGCATATATCAGACGCATATATATATATATATATATATATATATATATATGTATATATATATCAGCAAATATAAAGAAAACAATAACATATCACTATACAAGTAATATACACAATCATTAGCTTATAGCAAACATAATACAATCTATTAGAAATTTAACAGTTTATAAGCATTTTTGAATTCATGAACAGTTATTGAGTTTTTGATAGTATTCGGTTGAGAGTTCCATACTTTTGGTCCACTAAAAGAGAAACTTGTTTCATATATTTCCGTATTTGGTTTTGGGACAAGAAAATTGTCGGATGATAAAAATCTGGTATTGTATGATTCATTGTCTTTTACAGAAACAAGTAGATTTGATAAGTATTCTGGGGCTAATTTATTTTTAGATTTATACACCAATAATGCCTTGCAATTGTGGTATAGTATTCTTTTTGTTATTGGAACGATGCCACATTCTTCAAATAGTTCGCTAGATGGTTTTGTAAAATAGTGTTCATCTAATATAATTCTTGCAGCTCTTTTTGTAATTTTAGTAGGCTTTCAATCAGATATTTACTACAGTTCCCCCAAACTGAACAACTATAATCAAAACGGGGAAGAATATATGCATTATAAAAGAAAACTCTAGTCTTGTGATTCAAGTATTTCTTTATTCTTCTGAGTAATGCCAAAGATGAATTGACACGTTTAGTAATATAATCCATGAAAAAGTTGAATCAATGAAAACACCAAGCACCTTTCACAATGACTTTCACTAATCTGATGGCCATTGATAGATATTTCAAAAGTGTCACCAGATACGGTATTAAGTTTCTGTTTTGATCCTATACATATAGACTTTGTCTTTGACACATTAAGAACCATTCTATTTTCATTGCACCATTGCGAAATGTCTTCAAGTACCGTATTTAGTGCCTGGCTTATACAGTGCTTGTTTTTCCCAATCGCTGATATAGTACTATCATCCGCAAAAAGATCAGTGTTTTGTTTTGGGTTATATAAAGGAAAGTCATTGATATAAATCAAAAATAATATAGGGCCTAAAACTGACCCTTGATGTACACCTGACTTTACATGTTGGAAATCAGAAAACGTGTTTGAAATGGAAACGGTCTGTCTTCTGTCATTCAAATAAGAAGAAAACCACAGTAAAAAGAGTAGGAAAATTTATTCTTCTGCAATTTTAGAAGGAACAACTCGTCATCAAGAAGATCAAAAGCTTTTGGTAAGTCTAGAAATACTGTTCCAATTAGTTCACCGTTATCAATAGCTTTTAACCACCTGTCAATCATATTTGTTAATGCCGTTTGACATAAGTGATTTGATCGAAAACCTGATTGCAGTAAATAAAGTAAATCGTACTTATTTAAGAAATTCATCAAATGATTTTTCACATGTCTTGCAAAGATTTTTGATGGTAAAGGCAAAATTGCAATAGGTCTATAATTTGAGACATCATTTCGAGAACCTCTTTTTTTAAAAACTGGAACGACTTTAGCTTGTTTAAAAAGACAAGGGAATGTTGACTTTTTAATGCTCAGATTAAAAATATGACATAAAACATCAGAAATAAACTGCGATAACATTTTTAGAAATTTTGCGCTTATATTGTCAAGACCAGTTGCTTTTGATAATATATCTAGCGCTTTTAGCTGTTGAAGTACAAACTGGTTTGACATCAGAGGTAAAGTGAAAAAGATATTTTCCGGAATACGCTCCGATATATAATTATTAAGTTTTTCTGTATATTTGATATCAGAGATGGTATTAAGATTCACATTTTCAGTGATATTAATAAAATGGTTATTAAAGATATCTGCAATACATTTTGAACTTACAATATGTTCACCATTAGAGTCATTTAAAGTTATAGAGGTACTGCGATCTTCATAACCACTTACATTATGCAAGTATTTCCATAATTTATTACTTTTCCCCATTGTATCTGTAACTATATTGGTATAATAATTTTGTTTGGATGATTCAACCAGGTACATTGTTATATTTAACGTTGTTTCGCCATAAACGATAATTACTGATATCTTTTTTCTTGTGATAAAAATCACGTTTTCTCATACTTTCTCTTATTTCATCAGTCATCCACTTATTTTGCTGTAAATATTTCACTCGCCTTTTTACGATAGGGGCATGAAGATTTAAAACTTCAGAAAAAATATTTAAATAAGCAAGAAGTGCCTCATCAGGATCATCAATATCAAGTATACTATCAAAAGAACACTTCGACAAATGTTCAATAAAATCATTTTCTTTAAATTGTTTCATAGATCTATAAGTGATATGATCATGGAATTGTTATGTGTTTTTTAATTCTCGTATATGAGATAAACAAATAGGATAATGATCACTAATAGAAGTTTTCGGAACTGAAATGAGATGTATATTCTCTGGTTGGTTGCTGTACGCATGGTCAACTAATGTGGACGAAGTTTTTGTTACTCTCGTAGGATCAGACACTAGTTGAGATAAGTTAAATATATTTTTGAGATGAACCCATTTTAAAGGTATTCTATCTGACTTTAAATCTATGTTAAAATCACCTAAAATAATACATTCTTTTTCTTCAGTATCCACTTTCAACAACATAGTTTCAAACTCAGTAACCCAATCAGCATAACTATTTGGCGGTCGATATATATAACCAATTAAAAGAGGCTTTCGATAATTATTTACTAGTTCAATCCAAATCGCTTCAATTTCTTGCGTTTCTAAATCATCACGTTGAATTGTATTTAATTTATTTGATGAATACACTAAAAGTCCGCCCCCAATTTTACCTATTCTGTCTCTCCTATAAATAGTATAACATTGTAAATTTATTTCTTTACTTTTGACAGAATCTGATAAAAAGGTTTCGCACAAACCAATAATGTGTGTATACGATTTCTTAAAGTAAGTATTGAATTTCAGAAAATTTTGGTAAAATATGGTTTATATTCAAATGGCAAATATCCAGTGTTTTACCTTGGAAAACAAATTGGTTTATAAACTTAGATGACTTGAATTGATATTCAAGAAGAAATATAGCAATAAATATATATAATACAGCAATTGTTAATATCTGGCATAAAAGCAGATCTTGTTTGGAAGTATTAGAATAGCTACTGTTTACACCTATTAGTGGTAGTGTGAAATTGGATGGAATGAAAGTTTGCGTTCGGTTGGTGTCCTGAAGTGTACAAATCTCCTCCCTGTTATCCTCTCCGATTGAAAATTTTGTTCATGATGATGATTATTAGATATTCTGTTAGAAAGTCCATACATTTTGTTGATATAAGTGATTATGTTGTTGCTTAAAGCTTTAGCACCTGCAATGTTAATGTGTACATGGTCTTGGAATAAAGATTAGTTAGGCTGATTGCCATATAAAAAGTCCATAGTATTGTCTAGTATTTTGACATGTTTTTCTTCTAAAGTGAATAACTCTCTATTAACTTCTGCTATTACTAAGTTTGCTTTATAATTTGTTGGTCTCGGGAGTATGGATGAAATCAATAAATCAGTAGCTGACAAACTTTGCTTTACTGTATGTATTAGGTTTCTGTAATCATTAATAATTGCATGTACAGAATCCTGGTCCGATACATTGTTTGGTCCCACGTGAATAGCTATGTCATCTATGTTGTCTAGCTTTCCGTCTGATAAAAAGTTGATCAAGCAATCATCTATATCCCTAATTTCTTCCTCCGCGAATGGTTTTTACCTTTGTTTTGATATTTTCATCCGACATTTTTCTTGGTGACATTCTTTTTAATGTTGAACTTCCAATAAGTAACATATTTTTCTCGCCCTTCGTCCTCGGAAATTCTCGAAATTTGGTACGATCGATGTTCCTTTTATTATAGTCGAAAACAGTTGACCTTTCTTTATTTTCCTGTGGTGTGGCGTTATTAATTCTGTTTTGTGGTGATAATATATTTTGTCGCGGTTGTATTCCAGCTCTAACAGCGTTGCTGTATGTTCCAGGTGATTTGGATGTAGTGTCTCTTTCCGATTTGGAGTTTCTGTTTTTTGCAGTTCATTTGTATTGACGCTTGACGTGGGGTTTACAGAGACGCTTTCTACTACTGACGCTTTTACAGACTTGACTTCTTCAAATACGCCATTTACTCTGTCCCATTAACCCTTTGATTTGTTAACAAATGCCCATTCTTCTGATCTATCTCTGATTTAATTACTTGTGTCTGATTAAGACATCTTGAACGGCTGCTAATGCGGTATTTGTTTGTATCTTTACTGTGTTAGATAAGGAAGCAAATTTATCTTGAATATCTTGATATTGCCTATTTGTTGAATCAGTGTGACAACTAAGTGTGTCATTCAAATTTGAAACATCTTCAGTGGTGGAGAGCAACAGCCTTTCGATCTTCCTGAGTGTTGTAATAATACCGTACGGTGGCGAGTGAAGTTTATTGTTGACTTTACTAGTTCTAGATCTTACTGTATTTATACGCGGTGTTGCTATTTTCATAGGAATTGTTTCACTGTCGTCATCACTATCTACATTTTCTTCACTTGTTATAATTTGCTGGTCTAATGTGGTGGAATAGGAAGCGGATATTTTGACATTTAATGCTTGTTTTGCAAGTTTGTCTGCTTTAATATGCCCAACTTCAGAATCGCTGTCAACGTGTACCCAAGTTACATTTAATCCATTAGACAAATCATTTATTTCAACACTGTTCTTTGTTTTTAACGTCTTTTCCGTTCGATTTAAGCTTCCGGTTGTTGTTTTGCAAATATAATATATATCATTGGTGTATTCCTCTTACCAGATATTCACTGTCTGTTTTAATTGTTATATCTGTTATTTTATTTTCTCTAATTTGTTTTAGACATTTGACGGCAGCAAATAA
>MJUU01065378.1:7397-20909 GCA_002080025.1 Modiolus philippinarum | reverse complement strand
AAAACGATTTTTGAAAACCTACGACTTTTCCCCATAGTTAACTACTCTCTAGTGGCCCCTTTAAATTTGCTTCCAATCCAAGGTGGCCTCCAGCAGGAACACAGTTTAACATTGGACCCTATTGGAAATGACTTTTATCTATGCCAGCCATGGTCCAGGTGAGCGATACAGGTTGTTGAGAGCCTCTTGCTTGAGATCATCGTTAAATATCTTTTCAATATGATCCAATCTTAGTTCTGTGTTCTCCGCTGGCAGCCGTCTTGAATGAGGTACGGACCTGCCAAATGCAAATGTATTTTTTTGAAAGGGACTATCTAAAGACCATAGAAAGGTCATTGGAGTGGTAGTTTTGAGATCTTTTGGTTCAAATATGACCGATAGTTTCTTACAGGGTCTTTGTAAGTCTTTTCCATAAGTTTCCATAAGGTCCAATGTTAAAACTATGTTCCCTGCTGGCAGCCGTCGGACCTGCCGGATGCTCTTTTTGGAAGGGACATTGGACTGGTAGTTTCTGAGATCTTTCAATGCCTTTTCCATAGGGTCCAATATTAAGATTATGATCCCTGCTGGCGATCTTGGACAATGTATGGACTTGCAATTTACCTTTTTGGAAAGGACCGTTGTGACTAAGTTTGGTTATAATTGGACTGGTAGTTTCTGAGAAGATCTTTGAATGAAAAGTTTACGACGGACACCAAGGAATGGCAAAAGCTCGCCCTGGCATAGCGGTAGAAGGATGTTTCGAACATGATTTAATCTTGGACTTGGGCGTTATGGCCGTAGTATGCTCATGCTATAAATGAATAGTATTCATGACAGTCAGTTTCATCGGAGATTATTTGGTACAGTAAATATGTCCTTGTGTGGTCAGGTGGTTGACGTTCTCTATCCTATTGGTATCTTATTAGTTCATCTAGCCAAACTAAGGTCGAAATCACTTCTTAAAAGTAATTGACATGTTATTCAAATATCATTCAGCAAGTTTACATACTCATGACAGTGCCGAAACGTTCAGGTCCGAAATTACACATGACCGAAGTTTCATAAGGCTTGAAATCGGCATAGCAAGGTAGCTGGATAGTAATGGGTGTTTGATAGTAACGATGTGAACTCTCTGATAGCAAAATATTTTAGAGAAAAAAAAAAAAATAAAAAAAAAAAAAATACAGAGAGACTTGTGGCAAGTCTACATACCCTGACACATTTTGTTTTTAACAGATTTTCGCTATTAACAGTCCAGAATAGACCATTTTCATATTTATTTCGGATATAACTGACTTCTTTTCACAGTTCAATTGTCACAAAGTCGAATACGAAGATACCTATAATTTGAGTAGGGGGTAATATCTTCGTTGCCTTTAGATAGATTATTTCAAGTTGTGTGGGTATTAGTAGTATGAAAAGGCCGATTCTGTCGCACTCATGCAGAATCCTGCATAAAAATCCCCACCTCGAGGGCAAAATGCAAACGGACGGCATCCCTATTGAGCATAGGGTAAATACGAGAAATATGACTTTCGTACACAATGGATTCGTCGACGACTTTATAAGCGAAGATGCCTTCCAGGAAAAGATGAAGGACCAGAATCAGGAAGCCCTCACATGGAAGGACTTGCCCCACAGGAGTGATCTATAAGATCTTGGAGGTGGTAGAAGTGGACGGAAAATTTGGCAAAAGCAAAATCCTCACTCTGAAAAATCGAGAAGGAGAAATCACCAAGGCATGGGCCTGCCCCACGCTCAACAAAGAAAAGGGTCCCTTGCAAGGAGCTTTCGTTCGGAGCACCGGATTCAAGCTGAGCAAGAAATCCAATCAGCACTACCTCTCATACGATCTGGTGAGAAAGTAAAAAAAAAATCGAGGTAAGGACGCAAAATTTCCCAATCCAAAACGGATTGGGAAATTTTTTTTTTGGTCACTTGGCACTTTGATATGGAGGGTTCGGGAATGAGCGGGGAGCGAGGCGTAGCCGAGCGAGGCGCGATTGGAAGAACCCTTCATACGGCGCATGCGCATTCAATTCTTCACTAATGGGGGCAGAAGGTTGACGCAACTGATCCTTCTCATCGTAATAATTTTTCAGGCAGACTGCATGAGCACCGCCTTCACCTGCCAGCTGGGACCTATAGGTTTTGGCTAATCGCACGGTATTTCGATGCTTCATTTTCTTCTTGGCGACTCGGCGCGAGATCAAGGACAGGACCATACTTCCCGTAGCACATAGACAGGCGAGGGAACCCAGGGGAATGGATGCCACCGCACCCACACCGGTCAGAGCAGACCCCATCGTGCCACTGGTCAGCAATAGACTGCCCACGGAACACGCGCCCAGGGCAAAGGAGACGACCTTATCCAGTCGGTTATAGATCTTCAAAGCTTGCTCATATCTCTGGATTTCTGAGATGGGCTCCTCTTCCAGGCATTCGATATGACTGGCATCCACTTCGTCCATTTATCTAGGGCCCTAGAGAAGCATGCCTAGCAGGGGGATACTCTTGAAGGGGCTATTGGGGCCAAGAATCAATCCACTACCATCGTAGAGCCGACTTCCACTCTTCAAGTACAATCCATCACCGTAAGTATTGGGCAAAGTACCTGGGGTGAGATGCAGACCACGACCCTGGGGTTTCACGCAGCATACTTTCCCACCCTTCTTGAGATATAATCCAGATCCCACGGCTTTTTGGATGGCTGCACTACCCAAACCGCTCAAGGCACCCACACCCAAAGCAGGCAGCACGGTTTTGGCTAGCATAGGTAGCGCAGCAGAGGCGAGACCTGCAAGCATGGGGAGAAATCCACCCTCCTTTACGTTATGCCTCACCTGCTTCGGGCTCATCTCCAAGACCATCCCACCCTTACCGCTCTGCAAGAGCTTGGTGATGCGCTGGATCTGCCGTTGAGTGAGGAACATCTTTTGCCCACCAGATAGGTTGGCATGCAGCAATCGCACGCTCATGGGGCAACCCTTCTTTGCCACACGCTGGATATTCTCTGCCTGACCCTTCGTCAAGTTGAGACCATACTCTTGATAATACATTTATTTATACCTCACGCAGATGAAAGCGGATGGTGAGATGCTCCCCTCGCAGATCGATGGGGCGACCGTCTTGATCGGTCAGGTAGGTTTGCATGTGATTGATGGTCTTCAGGGTCAGGGGTAAGTAAATCAGATTCTTAGGGGTCTGGATGATCTTCATGCCCGGATCGACACCGGGAAAGAAACTATAGATGGTGGACTGCTGGGTGCCGTTGACGTAGCTGCCGTGGATGATATCACTATTCACGAGGATGCTATTGATGCTGATGATATCGACGATATGATCACCTTCCGCGTTTCCATTCGTTCTCCGGTCGTAGGTATACGTTCGACGATCGAATCTAAGCACCGTATTCAGACTATCGGGCACATCGAAATCCACTTGGTAGCTTCTGGCGAGGGTGAGCGTTGCTCTCAAGAGTCGCGCGGTTGGCATCGAGAAGGATCTTAGCCTTGTGTTTGCTGAGCCGCATTTGCCGCTGGATCTCATTGTTGATATCGTCAATGCCATAGGAGCCAGTGCTCAGGGCGATGGGAAACCAGTGGGCACCTTCGTCTGGGGAGTAGCGGAAGGAATTATTTCCAGCATGGATATTGGGGATGCAGTAGTACGTCTCCAGATTCACGAGGGCCATCTCGTAAGATTTCTCCTCGCGCAGTCGGAGGGATGGGTTGAAGCGGGTCAAGATCTGACTATCGTCCCCAGAGACGATGAAGGAGAACCCATGCTTGGCTCGGTATTGGTGGCGATTTTCCGCAAAAGTGAATCGTCCATTTATTTAGAGGTGGCGACGTAGAAAGCGGATACGTCTCTGCTTCCAATCTTCCAGGCCGTCGTAGTGCTTCTGGAGGGTTTTGGCTTTCACCAGGATGGCGAAGACTTCGGCGGGTCGGATGGCAAACAGTAGCTGAATATGAATTTTGTCCATTTATTTACTGCAGAGCTCAGCTCATCTTCTGACCATCAGATTCGAATTAGAGGATGCGATCGGAGATGACCAAAGCGTAGGCTTGGGTATTGGCGGCGACGTTCTGATCGAATCTGACCTTGATATAGACGCCGATCGTTGAGTTCTTGGGGCGCTCACTCTGCTTGGAGACGTCGAATACGAAGAAGGGATGGAGATCCGTAAAGTCGGCGTGGGTGATGCCTGGATTGCTCACCAGGTGATCCATGTTGAAGAATTTCCAGCGGAAATCGGCGGCCTCCTTATAGATCCTGGAGACCTTCTGATTCGTGTAGGAGGCACGATGGCCCACGGCGGGATATCGCTGGGAATTCAAAGTGACCCAGATATCATTCACGTGGCAATGGTCGAAGATGGCGGGGTTGGCTTCTTGATCGTTACTCTTATCGGTCTGGAAGGCGACGATCACCAATCGGGGTCTTTCAGGGCTGCTTCGGGTGGAAAGGCGCCAGTTGAATTCACGGCTTTTGGGGACGCCGATCGAATCGCACTGCCCCATGCGGAAGCCGATATCTAGCTTCACCTTGCTCTCGATGGTCTTATAGAGCCGCAGCTTCTGCTCATCGGAAGGCATCACGTGGGGAATAAACCATGAGAGATTGCTGAGGACGATCTTACCGGGGTCGTTGATATTGGCAGCATCCCGGAAGATGGCATCATTATCCGAGGTGCGGACGAGAGTGAGCTCATGCTTGAATCCGAAGACAAGCTTTTCATAGTCCTGGGCAAAGCCGAAGATATGCTTCCGGGGGATGGTGAAGGAGAAGGATCCATTATTGGCGGGCTTGGCGATGACGTAGGCCTTCCGCGCGGCAAATCCTAGATTGGCGACGGCAGCGGCATCGGAGGTATCCTTGACCAATAGCTGGTTGAGGCCTTGGGACTTGGAGAAATCGTCTGGATACGTGAGTAGGCCCATCATGGTGGTGGCGACCCCGGGATCGTTCAAATGCTCGATCGTCTGCCCGGAAAGCTTGTAGCTGATGGATTTGAAGAGGTACATCATCGCATTATTGATGAGGGAGATGAGATTGGCATCGGCAAAGGCCGACCCATCATTCTTCTGGAGCCTTCCTTCCAGCAAGAGGTAGCTCTGGGAGGGATGGAGGAAGAGGATCTCGGTGCCGGATCTATTCAGCTGCGTCCCGGTGATGGGATGGTATTCGAAAAATTCGTACCCCTGACGCTCTCGTCGAAAAAAATCAGTCCTTCTGTGATAGTAAGCATATCAGCCATCATATATTTATTTATAGCGCTGGACGAAGTCGTGGATGGTTGCGATGCCACCACCCGAGATGAGATTATTGAGGCGGGCCTGCTGCTGAGGGGTCCTCTTGGTCTTGGTGGCAGGTGGTGCTGGAGCTTCTTGGGCTTCTTGCGGGTCGCTCGATGAACGACGTGGTCTACGGCCTTCGTCGCTCCTTTCTCCAAACCCTTGATGGCTGCATTGGAAGCGGCGCTCACGGCCTTGCTTCCCAACGTCTTCGCGGCAGAAGAGGTGAATACTCGTCCGGCCAGACTGGCGATGGTATCGAATAATCCTCGCCCACCGACTACATATCTCCGGCGATATCCGTGATTCACTACTAAAGGCATCGTAAATTTATTTAGAAGAGATTTCGATGCAGCGTCTCGTACTCCTCCCTGCTGATATGCTTGGATTTCCTCATGGCGTCGAGGATGGCCACGATTTCGTTGCGCACCCCATTATTCCCGGCCTTATAGGCGGCGGCGCAAAGATCGAGGCGATCCAGCAACTGGTCGAAGCATTTGGGAAGAAAGACGGTCCGGACCCCACTCCCATACTTATCTTGCTTATAGGGGTACGAGACGATCTCCTTCCACCTCTTGCTTTTGCTAGCCTTGGGGGTCTGCGAGACTGCAGAATTGCCTTGGTACATGGCATTCGATGCTCGTAGGATATCACCATAGGTATTCAGGTCGTCAACCTCGAAATCTTTGGGATGCTTCATGACCATGAGCTCCCATAGGCCGGGGGTACCGGGGGAGTCGGCGAGACTCCCGATCATGATGGCGTCGTCTTCCGCTCGCAATCCAAAGGTATGATCGGCTTTGGGAGTCATACTGAGTTGAAGATAATGGGTGGCTCTCGGACCGAGATTGGTAGTCAGAGCTTGCCCGATGGGTAGTGGGTCGTCGTCGTCGTAATCGGCGGTGGCGGCAGGAGGAAGGGCAGGCACGGGGGTGGGTAGGGTGAGATCATCGATCTTTTTGGTGATCTTGGAAGCGGTCTCCTTTTGCGTCTCGACTACGGGCTTGAATATCTATAAGTCCGATCTTATCCAGGCGATGCTGCATATCGTTAGCCTGGATACTACGCTTGGTCTCCTGCAGGTCCCTAGCAAGCGCCTCACGCTGCTTAGGATCGGTGATCTTGATGAACGTCATTTTATTTATAGCATCACGAACGCCCCTAGGCGATGGATCGAACGCCCCTATGCGATGGAACGAACGCAATAGGGTGTTGGGAGGCGATGAGACGAACGATATGGGGCGTTGGGAGGCGATGGATCGAACGCTATGGGGCGTTGGAAGGCGATGGATCGAACGCTATGGGGCGTTGGGAGGCGATGGATCGAACGCTATGGGGCGTTGATGCATTTGGGGGAGCAGAAGACTTCCATCCTATGCGCGATTTTATGATCGTACTCATTTGCCATCCAGACTTTTACGCCCGACCAGAGGGTGGTGAATTTGGGCATGGCAATAATCTCTTGGCGGATACGGTCCAAAGCCTTACCGCGAGCGATCGGAGCTTCAAACCGGCAGCACGCCGTAGGAAATAGCCTCAAATGCCTCTTGCATTTATCGCTTGGTGATATGGATGGGTACGTGCATTGATGGCCTCGAACCGTCTTGATGCAGCACTGGGGTCCGAGCGACGGCCGTCGGCGGGAATGGGAATTATAGGACCTCTCCTCGTCGATGCGGTGAGCATACCTTTCGACACCGCATCTGCTGCAGTCATATCCCGGGATCTCATCGTTAATAAGTACTCTCTCCCACCGATGCTTACATCTAGGGGGTGGTCGTGAGGGCTTGGGGCATTCTCCCGATCCAAGTCCCTTTGATTTTCGAGGAAAAATTCCTGCATCATTCTTTATCTTATACTTGATAGAACTCATCAAGAATGCATCGTTACTTTCCATTTGTCTTGGGGCTCGTGAGATCGATTGTCATGAATCCGTGAGGCTGGCCCAAGAGCAATTGCAAAGGGTATCAAACTGAGCCGGGCTGAGATCGCTGCAATGATCCGGGCGGATATGATCGCTATTCTTGGCATCCTGCTCGAAGAGTAAGATGAAGTTGGCATTCTCCTGGATCGATTGCCGCGGGAGCTTGAAGTAATTTTGGCAGAGGTAGAAACAATCTACGTTATTATGGCGCCCACGCACGTAGTAGTCTTCACACTTGCTCTGCTTGCTGAGCATCAAGTCGTCGAAGACCATGAGATTCTTGCGAGAGGGGTCGAGGTCGCGGGGGTCGGGCACGTCGGTCACCTGCTTGAAGAAGAAGGGCTCGATAGCACTTGGTTTGGGCGGTGGCTTCATCACATCCACCACGTCGATCAAGGAGTGCGGATAGCGATCCTTGATGGAAAGAAGCTCGCGGATATCGTTTTTCGAAAATCCTTTCCCAAGCACCCGCCGCAGAAGCTGATAAATGGGCTGGTGGAGTGATTTTCCGAAGACGTAGAGTCGATCGTAGTCGAGCCATCCGTCGCGCAGGAGGAGGTTATTCAGCAGCGTCGTCTTGCCGCAGTCCGATTTTCCGATGATCAGACCTCGGATGGATCGCTGTGGAAGGAGAAAGTGATCATGCCTACTGGCGGTAGGCTCATCGTACGTAAGGTCTTCAACGTCCATTTATCTATATAAAATGGCAATGTTCTGCTTGAAATGTCGAAAGCCCACCGATACGCTAGGGGTCCGTGAGGTGGTGGCAAGCAATGGGAGGCTGCGGAAGGTTGGATCCTGCGCCGTCTGCGGCTTCCAGAAGTCCCAATTTATCACTGCGTCGGGCGCCGGGCTCTGGAATAAGGTGCTCAATCGCATGCCCGTGGAGATGCACTTACCGGGGCATAATTTCACCGGCCCCGGCACCAAGCTTCATAAGCGTCTGAAGGCAAACGGCATCCCCAAACCTTTGTCGATGCCCATCAATCGCGTGGATAAGGTCTCCTATCACCACGATCTCTGCTATGCTCAGCATCAGGATACGGCCGCCCGCAATTCCATCGGCGATAAGACCATGCTCAAGGAGCTGGACGGCATTCAGCAGCCCACGGCCCGCGAGCGCATGGATCGAAGTATCGTGAGGCCCATCATCGGCACCAAGGCTCGATTTGGGCTGGGCATGAGGAAAAAAAGTAAGATGGTCGGATGACTTATCCGAAGAGCTGCATAAGCCAGTCAGACGCAAATTCCAGAAGCGTCGCGTGGTGGTAGGTGGGGTGGACGAGACCTGGGCAGTCGATCTCGTAGATATGAGCGCCTTCTCCCGGGATAATCGAGGCTTCAAATACCTCTTGAGCATCATCGACGTCTTCTCCAAGTACGGGTGGTTGGTGCCGCTCAAAGATAAGAAAGGTGCGACGGTGCGAGATGCCTTCAAGGATCGCAAGCCCGAGAAGCTATGAACCGATAAGGGCACGGAATTTTATAATCGTGAGATGAAGGATCTGCTCCAGAAGCACGACGTCGATCTCTACTCTACGGAGAATGAGGAGAAATCGAGCGTGGTGTAGCGCTGGAATCGTACCATGAAGGAGAAGATGTTCAAATACTTCTCGGCCAATTCTACGCGCTCCTACCTCCCCGTCTTGGACGATCTCGTCCGCCAGTATAATACCACCATGCATCGATCCATCAAAATGACTCCCACCACCGCCAGCAAGAAAGAGCACCAGGCCAAGGTCTTCTGGAATCTTTACGGAGATCTCCCACCCATGAAGCCTCATCGATTCGACGTCGGCGATAAAGTCCGGATCATCAAGAAGAAGGGCACTTTCGAGAAGGGATATACTCCGCGCTGGACGGAAGAAGTCTTCACCATCTTTCAGATCCTAGCGACGCAGCCACCAACCTATCGTCTCAAGGACTTCTACAACGACGAGGAGATCAAGGGATCATTCTACGAGCAGGAGCTGCAGCGCACCGATCAGGACGTCTTTCGCATCGAAGATATCCTGCGGCGACGAACCAAGGATGGGGTGAAGGAAATCTTCGTGAAGTGGTTGGGATATCCAGCATCTTTCAATTCATGGGTCAAAGAGTCCGACTGGCAATGATCCCAGTTGGCTTTCCGGTCCATCGAAGGAGAGAGACCAGAAAGGCTGTGAAGCTATCCATGGTGAGACGTGATCTTTTTATCCATGGCTTCGATCCTTCCTTGCATCGCACTGACCGCCTCCTGCCAATTTTTAGCATACCATCCCTTGGTGACCGGCTCGTCTACTCGGGTCCCTCCTGGCAGATTGTGGATCGCATGTCCTTGCATATCGATATCCCCTCCCATCTTACCACCTGCCATGGGTAGGCACTTTGCCATATATTTCTCAATGCGGTTGAAGCGTTTCTTTTCTTCCTCGAGAGCTTTCTGGGTAGCACCAAGCTCTGCCTCTAGGTCATCGATACTTTTCAGGCTCTCCTTCAGCTGCTGATTGACCCATTTCTTCGTCACGGCGTCCGAGCTATCCCGCGGTAATCCAAGACTGGTGATGCGGTGATCGCTCATATTAAGCATCCGCCAGACGGCATGCGCTTCCTCGAGTGAGATCCAAATTTATCCATTTATCTATATTTATCCATATAGGTCGAAGATAACCTCCTCGAGCGTCCGACCTTCCGAAAGAAGCTTCAAGACGTGCAAGCAAAAGTGCCCGCAGACCACGTCGCCGCGACGCTGAAGATCATCGGTATTATATCGAATCTCCGGCCTCAGATACTAGTAGTACACGATCTCGTTGGATGGGGGTAGGCCGTAGGGATCGAAGTAGACTTTGAGTCCTCCATGCTTATGCCAGCACGTCCAGTGCGTGCCGGGGCCATCGCAATCGTCGTGATTCAGGATGCCACATTCGATGGGGTGTGGGATGGGTGGTAGGGCATTGTGCAAGAATACCCCTCTGAAGTGGGGGATTCTCAGGGTCTTGGCAGCTTCCTCCAGCTCTAGATTCGAGAGGGGCTGGTGGGGGAGGAGGATGCCGTGCACTCGTATGCTGCTCATTTATCTAAGTATGGTCAATCTGGATGGGCATCCGCACCCGTCAGAGCCTACTAAGTGTGGGATGGGCATCCGCACCCGTCAGAGCCTTAATTGTGAGTTTCTGCGATTCGATAGTGTCCGTGGGCGAGGGTGCTGATGCCGTCGGGGAGGATGTGGCGCTTGTCGTCTTTGGCGGAGAGCGCTATTTTGTTGATCTCCTCGGCGTAGATCTGATGAAGATGGCTCCGGAGGATATTCATCGGACGATGGATTTCTTGCTGAGTGGTGAGGCATCGCTTGTAGTCCTCGAAGGCGATACTGCGCTTGATGACGCTCTTGGTGACTCCCTTCGCCTTCTTGGTGGTCTCACCGTCATCCAACTTGAAAGCGTATAGCTTCTCCCGGAGCCCCACGAATTCAGTCATGGCCTTGCCACCGCACTCGTCCTTAAATACCCTGAGGATCTTCTTGTTCACGCCAGTGGGGATGCCGGAGGGATGCTCGTCCGGGTAGTTGGACGTATCGAATTTGGCCTGGACGTGCGAAGCGATATCCTGGTAGAAGTCGTCGGTCTTGATCTCATAGGCCAAGCTGTCTGTGTCGTACATCTTCCTCATGAATCCACAGTGAAAATCGTACATGAGAAGCTTCGAAATATCCAAGATACAGGCTCCTAGGTAGACCGACTTATCGAATTTCAGCTTGGTCTTCTTCATATGGACGGCTGCTAGATTCTCGGTGAAGACCACTCGACGTTCGAAATTGGGCTTGGCCACGAGCTTCAGGGCCTGCTTCTCGGTGGTGACCAGCCTGACGTCTACATGCTTCCGGATATTCTCCATGGTCTTGCCGAAGACCGAATTATTCATGAGCTTGAAGAAATCCTTCTTGGAGTCGGTCTTGGCCTTGGCGCGGAGAGCGGTATTTAGGTCGATATATTTCTTGAGCCATGGGGATTGCCTGAACCTGATGATCCGATGGACTTTGGTGAGCTTCACCCCCCTCTCCCGATACATCTTGAGATTTCGATAGTGGAGGGTGTATTTCTCACGCTTGCCCAAGTGAGGCACGAGCTTGCGGACTTTGTCGATCTCTACGGTCTCGGGCGCGAGAGGGTAGTCGTTATGGGCGTCGTGAAGATCCTGTGGATATTCGAGATCGCATTCTACCATGGCGCCATATTCGTGGTCGTCGGGATATTCCAAGATCTCATCGATCTTCTCTGGCTCTATCCATTTGAAATCTCCCGTGGGGAGAGGCTGCGACATTGCCCACCCGCAGAGATTATTGGCGTCGAGGTAGGTGAGATGCTTGGTGGGCTGAGAGGCGTCGTAGTCGGTCATGTAGGGATTATTAGCCGTGCAGTAGCAGTGGGAGATCATGGCGACTCCTCCTCTGGTGCCCCTCTCGAACATTAGTAGCATGTCCGGATCGGAGAGAAGCTCCAATTTTTGCCCACTGGTTTTTAGGGCGGCGTCGTAGGACAATCCGGGCGATGTGTAGTAGTTGGCAGGATCAAGCCCATAATGAGTCTGGCAGATATCCCTGAAATTCTCGAAGATGTCGACCAGCAGCAAGACGTCGGTTTCTAGGTAGAGATCATGGTAGTCGCGTAGGGTCTTGCACTCGAAGGTCTCCCAGACCCTCTGAGCGTGCGCGTAGTCTTCGTCGGTGATGCCCTCCCCGGAGAGTGTGAGGTAGAAGGCTTCCTTGGAGGGGAGCTTGGCCTCCCCATCCATATAATCGTAGGGAAATACCCCCTTCCGAATCATCAGCTCGTGGTGATCACCGAATCTCGCGATCACGGTCGCGAATTAGTTGGGGGTCAGATTCTTTGCTAGATTTTCAAGCTTATTCGTCAAAAACCTGCATGAGTCGACGAATCTCATTTCCAGATCTCCCGACTTCTTGGAAATGTTGATATATTTCTCATCGAAAATGGGGATGCAGTCGATTTTACCCTCAATGAATCCAAGCTTCTTGTCGAAGATGTGGGAATCATACCCACTCAAGTTGTGGAAGAGGATGGGGACGTGCTTCGGGAGCTGGAAGTCCACATTGCACTCGTTGTGTGCTGCGCCGCGATATTTCCCAGTAAGATGGTCGTGGTCCCGAACCTTATCCCCTCCCAATTCATCCCCGCAAATGTGGCAGTGCGTGCTTTCTTCAAAGCTCTTCTTGTCCTCGTCGGTCATCACCATGGGCTTATTCTCCTTGTATATCTTACCAATGGCTCGCACTTCCTCCTCCATACACTCCACGAACTTCTTGGCCACATCCTCCCCGCAGTAGACGACTGGAGCCTTGTAATCACCATGAGCGTACTTCACGTAATAGCAGAAGCCCGAGGGTCGCTGAAGCTGGTAGGCCTTCGTGTAGGAGTGCGATGGATCCGGCTTGCAGGTGCTGAGCTTCTCCGTGAAGCACTCAAAGTCCGCATAGATGACGAATGGAGCTCTCATCATCTTTTTGTGGTTATGGAAGGCTATGGCGGTCCCTTCTTCCGGCATCTCGATTCTGACCGCATCCTTCTGGCTGCAATATTCCATATGCTCGTCCAAGATATCTTGCCTGGAAAGGTGGGAGAGGCATCTGCGGCAGAAGAAAAGCTCATGACCGTGCTCCGTCACCTAGGAGCTCAGAAGTCGAGAGAGGCTCTTGATCCAGCAGTAATGCTGCTTGCCTTTGCGAGTCAGGAAGAGGAGATCTACATGGGTGGAGCCCGTATTCTTGGATATCTTGATGGGGTAAATCTGAAGATCCTCTTCCCCATCTTCACCCTTCTTTACGCCATCGAAGCCATAGACGTTGACGTTGATGGTGGGATTCTGCCTCTCGAACTTATCGATCGCCTTGAGCGAGACTGGAAAGTCGATGCCTTCGAATTTTAGCTCATCTTCCCATTTCTTGTACTGACCTACGCGGTTGGTGGATTTCTGGTCGACTTCCTCATAGTGAAGGGCCGCCAGCACCGCCCACTGGAAGCAGCGATCATCTTCATTTTTCACATTGATGATCGCCTTCTTTTTCGCAAGAGCCGATGGGGTTTGTATGAAGGAGCCCCCCTTGAGTGGCTTGAATTGGTTGAGGTGGATTTCTAGCTTCTCGACGTGCCCGAAAGTCCATCCGCTTCCTTCATGCATATATTTAGCCATATTTTCCTTGGTCTTCTCCATCATGAAAGCAATCTCCAATTCGAGGTCGGATGATTGGGTGAGGGTAGCAAGAGCTGATCGGAAGTAGGGGGTGATGTAGGTATTTTCTCCGGTCGCGGG